>CAWUFQ010000443.1:0-25000 GCA_963921405.1 Cepaea hortensis
GAAGCCGGGCCGGGTCAGCTAGTCTTATATATAAATTGCGATCTCCGTCTGTCTGTCTGTCTGTCTGTATGTATGTCTGTATGTCCGTATGTCCTTTATGCGCTCGCAAACGGCCCATCCGATTGAGATGAAATTTTCTACACGTCTTCTTTTCATTTCAGTGCAGCCCACTGTCATATTTTTTTAGTGTGAAATCGGCTGCTTACCCAATATTATTTCATTTTTCATTTTTCATCATAATTTCATATATCTCAGGGGACTTAACTCTGTAAAAGTTATTTCAAGGGGCATAACTTTTCTGTATAACTTATAGTCATATTGTGGCATCGTTTTCAAAGATTTATAAACTCTTTGTCCATAGTTATGTACCGGCATATGAGTTATAATAAATAATGATACAATCTGTAAGGCATTTTCAAAGTTTTCATAAAAATAATGCACAATGCATAACATTGTAACTCATCTTTTTTTGCTTAAGAAGTTACTGTAGTCATGCAGGTGATTAGAAAGCGTTTTCATTAAAAATAATGGATGGTGTGTGGAAGGGCATTTTTTTAAGTTACTTTTTTTGTTGTATGAATTTAATGAGACGCTACCCGCCAGGAGCTGGGCGAAGCCACGCCGGGTCAGATAGATAGACAGACCCACCTTTTCGCTGCAGTTGTCTACTCCTCCTTTTCCTTCTTCTGCTGATGCTGCTGCCGCCGCTCCATTTACCCAAGTTAATTGTTGGGGGAAGATGTAAAGATCTTTCAAGTGCTCTTTCTAATGCTTTTTGTAAGTTGGTCTTCGTTTATCTAAGGTTGTTCTAACTGCAACCAATAAATGATTAGACAGACAGGCAGACAGACAGACAGACAGACAGACAGACAGATAGTCGGTAACGGGAACGGGAACTTATATGACTACTTATATGAATTAAATGAGATGCTCCCCACCAAGGACTGGGCGATGCCGGGTCAGACAGACAGACAGACAGACAGACAGTCGGTAACGGGAACGTGAGCTTATATGACTACTTATATGAATTAAATGAGATGCTCCCCACCAAGGACTGGGCGAAGCCGGGCCGGGTCAGCTAGTCTTATATATAAAAGACAATCTCCGTCTGTATGTCCGTATGTCCTTTATGCGTTCGCGAACGGCCCATCCGATTGAGATGAAATTTTCTACACGTCTTCCTTTCATTCCAGCGCAGCCCACTGTGATATTCTTTTAGTGTGAAATCGGCTGCTTACCCAATATTATTTAATTTTCAATTTTTCATTGTAATTTCTATACAGCGAGGGGACTTAACTCTGTAAAAGTTATTTCAAGGGGCATAACTTTTCTGTATACCTTATAGTCATATTGTGGCATCGTTTTCAAAGATTTATAAACTCTTTGTCTATAGTTATATACCGGCATATGAGTTATAATAAATAGGGATACAATCTTTAAGGCATTTTCAACGTTTTCATAAAAATAATGCATAATGCATAACATTGTAACTCATCTTTTTATGCTTAAAGAATAAATAAATAATAGTTACCTTATCTCTATCAAGTTTGAAGATTTTTTATTTCTTTACACTGTCGCCAACTCTAAGAAGACATGGAACACCTTCAGCCATTATTAAATCTACAGGCATATGCGTTATAATCCTCCTCCTCCTCCTCCTCTCCCCTCCTACCCTCTTCCCCTCCCCCTCCTCCCTCTCCCTCCTCCTCTTCCCTCTTTCTCCTCCTCCTCCTTCCTCCTCCTTCCTCCTCCTCCCTCTTCCTCCTCCTGCCTCCTCGCCCTCCTCCCTCCTCCTAATCACTCCGCTTCCTTCCTCCTCCCTTCTCCTCCTCTCTCCTCCTACTCCCTCCTCCCTCCTCCTCCTCCTACGTCCTCCCCCTCCTCCCTCCTCCTCCCTCTTCCTCCTCCCTCCTCCTCCCCATCCTCCCTTCTCCTCCTCCCTTCTCCTCCTCCCTCCTCATCCTCTCTCCTCCTCTCTCCTCCTCCTCCCTCCTCCTCCCTCCACATCCCTCTTCCTCCCTCTTCCTTCTCCTCCTCCCCCTCCTTCTCCTCCCTTTTCCTCCTCCTTCTCCCTCCGCCTCCTCCCTCCTCCTCCCTCCATCTCCCTCCTCCTCCCCCTCCTCCTCCTGCGTTCTTCTCCTCCCTCCTCCTACTCCCTCCTCCTCCTCCCTCCTCCTACCTCCCTCATCCTGCCTCCCTCATCCTTCTTCCTCCTTCCTCCTCCTCCTCTCTCCTCCTCTTAATCTCTCCTCCTCCCTCCTATTCCTCCCTACTACTCCTCCTTCCTCCTCCCTCCTCCTCCTCTCTCCGCCAATCTCTTCCTCCCTCCTACTCCTCCCCCTCCTCCCTCCTCCACCTCCCTCTTCCTCCTCCCAGCTCCTACTCCTCCTTTTTCTTCTTCTGCTGCTGCTGCTGCCGCCGTTTACCCAAGTTAGTTGTAGGGGAAGGTGTAAAGATCTTTCAAGTGCTCTTTCCAATGCTTTTTGTAAGTTGGTCTTCGTTTATCTAAGGTTGTTCTAACTGCAACCAATAAATTATTAGACAGACAGGCAGACAGACAGACAGACAGACAGACAGACAGTCGGGAACGGGAACTTATATGACTACTTATATGAATTAAATTAGATGCTCCCCATCAGGGGCTGGGCGAAGCCGGGCCGGATCAGACAGACAGACAGACAGATAGACAGACAGATAGATAGTCGGGAACGGGAACGGAAGCTTATATGACTACTTATATGAATTAAATGAGATGCTCCACACCAGGAGCTGGGCGATGCCGGGCCGGGCCAGACAGACAGACAGACAGACAGACATACAGACAGATAGTCGGTAACGGGAACTTATATGACTACTTATATGAATTAAATGAGATGCTCCCCACAAGGTCTGGGGGAAGCCAGGCCGGGTCAGCTAGTAGGCTATAAAAGAGTCCTTTACTTTACTTACTTACCCTAGGTTGTAAAAGAGTCCTTACTTTACTTACTTACCTTAGGCTGTAAAAGAGTCCTTTACTTTACTTACTTACCTTAGGCTGTAAATGAGTCATTTCTTTACTTACTTACCAAATACTTTTTCCTAACCTCATGAAAGATATAACTTTCAGAGGTCGCGTGTTGTAAGCATTCGCTGGATCTTTTCTCCAGGACACGCTGGTGTGGTTGGACATTAACAGACAGACTGGCTGGTGCCCCATCATTAAGAGGTGATTTGAAGCATTATTCTTCTTCTTCAGCGTTCCGAGCCATTGAGGTTCTTTGCTGCAAATACAATCCGTCTCCATTCGTCTCTCTGGTGGACCTTCTCTTGCCAGTCGTTGATTCCAAGTGCTTGTAGGTCTGTAAATGTATTATCTCTCCACCGCCTTCTTGGTCTACCTCGGGGTCTACGGTCATTTATTTCCTGAGTGTAAGCGAGTTTTGTTTCCCTATTATCTTCCATTCTTTCTACATGCCCCAGCCATTGTAGTCTATTAGCCTTCATGATACCAGTGATTAGCGGGGACTTAAACAGATCATAAATGTCTTTGTTACTTCTTCTTTTCCACTCTCCACTTTGTGTATCCCTAATGGGTCCAAAGATGCGTCTTAAAATTTTGTTCTCAAAGGTTTGTAACAAGGCTTCGTCTCCTTTCGTTGTACTCCAGGTTTCAGAGCCATACAGCACAACTGGTCTGATCAGTGTTTTGTATATTGTGATTTTGGTGTTACGAGATAGCGCCTTTGATTTTAGTAGATGTTGTAGTGCATAGTATATCTTATTTCCAGAGTTGATTCTAGTTTGTATTTCTTCCCTTATGATGTTGGAGCAGTTGAAGATCGTACCCAGGTATTTGTATGTTTCCGTTCTTTTAATAGTCATATTATCTATTTGTATGTGGCCAGAGTTTCTAGCCATTCCGTCTCTTGAAATTACCATATATTCTGTCTTATCTTGGTTGATAACCAGCCCCATCTGTTGGGCTTTTTCCTTTAAGTGAGTCAATATTTCCAATGTCTTTTGTTCACTTTGCCCTATAATATCTATATCATCTGCATAACCAAGCAGCTTGGATGTTCCTCCAATATCACATTCCTCCTTTACCTTCCTTACAACTTTCTCTAGAGCCAGATTGAAGAGTAGCGGCGATAGTGCATCACCCTGTTTCAAGCCAGATGTTATTTGGAAGGGGTCTGATTTCCTGCCTTTATATGTTACTATATTATAAGTATCTTCCATGCATAGTCTGGTCATGTTGATTAACTTCCTTGGTATTCCAAATTCCTGCATAGCATTCCATAGACTATTCCCATGGACACTATCATAAGCCTTTTTAAAATCCACAAAAATGTTATGGAGATCTCTTTTATATTCCCAATGTTTCTCGGCTATTTGTCGTAAGATAAATATCTGATCTATTGTTGATCTGTTTTGTCTAAAACCCGCCTGGTAGTCACCTAATATGTCTTCTGAATATGGTTTTAGTCTATTTAGTAATACTGCGGATAGTATCTTATAGCTTGTGGACAGTAGTGATATTCCTCTATAATTTCCACATTGGAACTTGTCTCCTTTCTTAAAGATAGGTATCAATAATGACTCTTTCCAGTCATGGGGTAATTCTTCTGTCCTCCAGATTTTTATTATTAGTTCGTATAGCTTTAGATGTAATGCATGGCCACCTGCCTTTATAAATTCAGCAGCAATTCCATCAGTCCCAGTTGCCTTATTGTTTTTAAGTCGTGTGATTACATATAGGATTTCTTCAAATGTAGGTTCTTCAATTTGTGGTTCGCATGTTAGAACCTCTTCCTGTGAGAAAATGTTACTTGGAGCTTCACAATTTAGTAATTCAATAAAATATTCTTTCCATGTGTTGCACATTTCCTCATTGGTATTTATCATATTCCCATTTTTGTCTTTTAAACCATATGTGTTTTGTTGGTGCCCTCGTTTCATTGACTTCAGTTCTTTAAAAAATTATCTGGATTCATTTTTCTGGTGATTAGTTTCCATATCTTTGATTATATTACTCATATATTCTCGCTTCTGCTGTCTGACTATTTTTGTAGCCTCTTTACATTCATTTCTATAATGCTCTTCCTTTTGGATGTTATTGATGTCATTTAACCATACATGTCTGGCATTCTTCTTCCTAATGACTGCTTCTTCACATTTTTGATTGAACCATCTGTTCTTTCTATGCGTGGTTAACACACCGAGACATTCTTCTGCGGTAGACTGAATTGTATTCTTGATGTTCAACCAAGTTTGGTCAATGCTTTCCTCCAAAGGGTTTTGCAGAGTTTCAAGTTTACATTTTATTTCATCTGTAAATTTCTCTTTGACTGTAATGTCTTGCAGTTTTTCTCTGTTATATGTTGGGTGTAATCTTTGTAATTTAGTATAGAAAGCTCTCTTAAGTTTTATTTTAAATTTTGCTCCAACGAGGAAGTGGTCACTGTGGCACTCAGCTCCTCTATAACTTCTGACTTGTATGTTTGATGCATTTCTGTTGTTAATTAAAATGTGATCTATTTGATTATAGGTTCTCTTGTCACATGATTTCCAAGTTTGTTTGTGTATATCCTTTCTTTGTAGTCTGGTACTGCTAACCTGCAGTCCTTTGGCTTCTGCCAGGTTGATGACTCTCCATCCATTATCATTTGAAGTTGTATGTAGGCTTTCCATACCGGCCACTTTTTTATTAGTTTGCTCTCTACCTATTTTTGCATTGAAGTCTCCCAGCACAATCAGGATGTCCTGTTTTGGGGTTTCTTCTATGACATCTTCCAGATCATTATAAAAGTCTTTTTTAACATCATCTTCTTTCTCTTCAGTAGGCGCATGCACATTAATCATCGTTATATTTTTCCATTTACCTTTTATTCGTAATTTACTAATCCTGTCATTAAAAGCTTTAAAGTTTAAAACGTTCCCCCATAACTCTTTTTTGATGACAAAACCTGTTCCTAATTCATGTTTATTTTGGGTGTTTCCTCCATATATTATAATCATTCCATTTTGCTCTAAAGTACCCTCTCCTGGCCACCTTATTTCTTGAATTGCTGTTATATCCATTTGATATTCAATCAGCTCCCGGGTTAGTTCTTCGGCCGCTCCAGCTCGATATAGTGTCCGTACATTCCATGTTCCAAATCTCAAAAGTCCTTTAACGTTCCAAGGTCGTTGTCCAGATAAGTCAGTCCGATATCGAGGCTCATGTATTTGTTTCGTAACAAAGAAAGGTTTTTACAAAGGTGGGGATGTTAACCCCACGCTTCAACCCCCAACCTGGAGGACCAGGGTGTTTCTCTTTGTCTGTTCTCTACCCTTTGACCTGTCCGGCTTGGGAGGCCCTGCTGGTAGCTACGCTACCGCCGGCATAGCTCTCAGGGTCATTGAGAAACTCAAGTTCCCCCACCACGACAAGGTGGAAACACCATCGGGGGAGGATTTGAAGCATGGTAAGGTATATATCCTTCTGGGAGCAAGTGGATAATGCTGAAGAACTGATAAACAGTCATGGTCTAGAGAGGACGCAGCAGCAAGGGGTGGTCATAGGATCTAGTCAGTCCTTCATTCATCATGTGCCATACCGATAAGCGTGGGCGGTCATGATTCGCGATCTCACTTGATCACCAGGGTTGTGGATCCGCTCAATGTTCTGGTCTCACCATACCACGTGGTCAAGCCATCCAGGTATTTATTTCTCTGCCTTCCCCTTGTTCTCTTCCCCTCGATCTTGTCAGTTGTCTTCAAGTTCTCCAATGTATTTCTTCTCATAACGTGACCCAAAAATTTGACTGTCTACGTCTAATATCTCCAATCAGTGTACGTTTTTCATTTGTGTCTTGTAGGACTTGGTCATTGGTTTTTCTGTATGTCCATGGCATTTAAAAATTTTTTTTTTCTCAGAAACCACATTTCCACAGCCATAAGATGTTTTTCAGCTTGTCTGCTCATTGTCCACGCTTCACATCCATACAAAAGTGCAGGTTCTATGTAGCACATCAACACTCTTTTTCTCTTTGCAATTGACATCTTTTTATTGGTCATTATATTTTTAATATTGCAAAAGGCTACCTTTGCCATGAAGATTCTTGTTCTAATCTCTTCAAGGCATCTCTCATCAGATGTTATGATTGTTCCGAGATAATTGTACCGATTCACTTGTTTAAGAATATTTCCATTTACTTTGTATATTACATTTTGGTATCCCCTTCTTCCTAGTGACGACCATAATCTGTCTTCTTACAATTTAATTCTAATCCTAGTTATTCACTGTGTGCAACAACTGCATCTACTAAATGTTGCAGATCCTGATCATTGTCTAGTCACTCTAAGTTAAAGCAAGACGGACATAGAATCAGATTGCAACGGGCACCGTTAGTATTAGAACTCTTCACAGGCTGTTGAAGATGAGGACTGAGCGCTTATGGGAATGCCCCGAGTGCAGTGATGTCGGTTCTTGACTCAACTCAACTCACCTCAATTAAAGATATAACAGAGAAAGAAGAAGAAGAATGAAGAAGCAGAATCTATATTTGTATATCCGGCCGACGTCACACCACGTAGAGAAGATGGGCCGGGCTGTTCCGGCTGTCACACAGGTGGACTTTAAGCAGGTGGAATTAAAGGCGTCCTGTATTATTATTAGGCTTTTCTATTTATTCTGTGACGGGTTTAAGCTGTTCTTTGGAGCCGTTTGTAATTTCGTTTATTTTTGTAGTTTGTTTTTGGCGAGCCGTGTCACCTGTGTGTTTTGCGTTGTGTATTTTCAGAAACTGAAATAGAAGTCTGTCTGTCTGTCTGTATTTCGCTCTGTCTCTGTCGCCCTGTGTGTGTGTGTGTGCATCTCTCTCTCTCTCTCTCTCTCTCTCTCTCTCTCTCTCTCTCTCTCTCTCTCTCTCTCTCTCTCTCTCCTGTTTCTCACTCGTTCTCCCTCTTGTGCTATCTCCCACTGCTTCTCGCTCTGCGTTTATCTCTTTCTCTCCATGTCTCTCACTTCTTCTCTCTCTCTCTGTCTCTCTCTCTCTCTCGTTGTATCTCTCGCTCCGTCTCTCTCTCTCCCTTCACTCTCGCTGTGTCTCTTTCTCTGCCTCTCGTACTCTCTCTCTCTCGTCTCCCGCTCTGTCTCTCTTTCTCTGCCTCTCGTACTCTCTCTCTCGTCTCTCGCTCTGTCTCTCGTCTCTCGCTCTGTCTCTCTCGTCCTGTGTCTCTCGTCCTATCTCTCACGCTCTCTGCCTCACACTCTCTCTCGCTCACATACTCTCTCTCGCTGCCACTCTATCGTCCTGTTTTTCACTCTTTCTCTGCCTCTCGTACTCTCTCTCTCTCTTGCTGTCTCTCTCTCTCTCTCTGTGTCTCTCGCCCTGCCCTCACTCTTTCTCTCCTCTCATACTCTCTTTCTCGCTCCCTTTCTCACTCTTAATCCTTTGAAATTCTTAACCCTTTGAAAATAAAGTTTGTTCGTTCGTTCATTCGTTCGTTCTCTCGCTCTGTCTCTCTCGCTGTCTGTCGTTATTTCGCTGTCTGTCGTTATATGTCTTGCTCTCCTCTCGCTTGGTCTCTCGCATTCTTTCGCGCTCGCTCTTCCCACTTCGCGCTCTCTCTCTCTCTCTCTCTCTCTCTCTCTCTCTCTCTCTCGCTCGCTCTGGCTCTCTCTCTCGCGTGCCCTCTCTTTGCTCGCACGCTCACTCTGGCGCGCTCGCTCTCGCTCTCTCGCTCTGGCGCGTTTGCTCTCTCGTTCTTTCTTGCGCGCTCGCCCTTTTGCTCTTTCTGGCGCGCTCGCCCTTTCGCTCTTTCTGGCACGCTCGCTCTCGCTCTCATTTGGCTGTCTCACACAAACACATTGTGAATATGTGTGAATGTCTGAATCACCCAATCTAATCAAGCTCATCAAAATGACACTATTCAATTTGCAAGATGTACTTATTCAAATGCAATGTTATAGTTAGAAAATGCACGTCAAACATCGACAAAAAACGCAAGAAAGCTGAGAAACATCTAATGGCAGCAAAATGTCGTTCCTGTGGGAAATGCAATAAAGATCATGAACGTACCCACAACGAATGAAACCGTCTCTTAATAAACACATGAAAACTGTAAATTGAGTAGAGAAATTAGACGTAGGCGGGTAAGATTTTTTGTCATGTTTTGAGGAGAAATAGACTTGGAAACTTACTAACAAATGGCAGACTTGATGGTAAAAGAGCCTGGGGAAAGGCTGAGATAAATACATGGATGGCTTGGTCGTGTGGCATAATTGAGACAAGAAACTTGTCTGATCCAAGTCGATCTGGCCATCGTATAAGATGGCCAACCGTGACCGCCGATGCTTATCGACATGGCACATGCTAGTGATAATAATGATGACACTTATTAAAAGTGCCGTGATTATCTCGGTCCCAATCACTAGCTGCATCTTTGACACTGTCAGTAGTCGCAATCCATACTCAATTACTGATAGAATCAGATGTTGATTTAGAATGTGCAATATTTTTTGCTCCATGTCCATTGCTGCCATGATCTTCAGCGCACCGAGTCTCTTCTTAGATCTCTATTTCAGTTTCCAAGACACTGGAACGTTTAATGTGGCCAAACTATTTCAGCTTCAAATACAATGTGACGTTTAATTTGCCTTTTTTTAGTATTTCAGTTTCAAAGACAATGCGACGTTCCCCGAATGACAGGCTTCTGTGGAAGCTGATTCGTAATATAAACAATAATAAACCTAAAATATAAACAATTATTTGTCAGCATGAAGGATACACTGTAATACTTATTACTATCATTACTATTACCATTATCATTACTATCATTATTATCAACATTATCATTATTATCACCATTATTATTATCATCAGTATCACTGTTATTACTATTTAAAAAGTTAGTTGCATACCCTTTACAGGACGCTTGCAGTCAGCACCAACACTGTTTGCTGTTGTTAATGTCTTGGCAAGTTTACGTTCAGCAGTTTGCCATTGCTTTCTGAACGACCAGCACACATACCATTTCGTAAAAAAAAAAAAACAGCGCAACGCTTCTAAATCATGCGCAGCTGTGTTTCGAACCGCGTCCGTAACTCCTTCGCCACTTATACTGGTGTTATTATTATTATTATTATTATTATTATTATTATTATTATTATTATTATTATCGTTATTATTATTATTATCATCACCATCACTGTTAGTATTAGCCCTATTATTATTATTATCTCTGTTATCATCATCATCATCATCATCATCATCATCATCATCATCACTATTATTATTATTATTATTATTATTATTATTATTATTATTATTATTATTATTGTATACTACCTATGGGGGTCTGTAAAATACAGAATTTCCAAGAGTTTTGCTTGTATATTATGTGGACCTGGCGCGTTACCAAAGTTGATAGCGAACTACACCGAGAATGTCATGAGAGGTTGGACTTGTCGCCCGCGAAAGTGAGGAACAGATTGCTTCGTGCATTCAGGCCCTGCATATTTTGATGGTGTTATCATATTACAGACTCATTGCAGAACATTGCTTCGGGACAATTTCTTCTTATTATTTATATTATGTAGCGGTCAGCATGACCGAATGGATAAGAATGCTTATTCTTAAACATCCGGCATGCTGATGACGAGGTGGCTGGTTCAACCCCAACACCGGTCAGTTGGACTAAAATGTTGACTTATCGTCCTTGACTTGGGAACGTAAGTTACAAGTACCTCTGAAGTCGGAGTGGGTTCGCCTGATGGCGAGGGACACTGGTAACAGGGAAAGCTAATCCACACGCAAGAATCAGTCCAGTCATTAGAAGTTGTAGCATGTTTATGGGTTACGCTCGAGTTCAGAGCGAGCGAACGTTTAAATATATATATCAGAATAATTGAATTACTAGTTTACAGTCGACTCTTGTGATTTCTTCCTGTACTTTGTAACAAAATTATACTAGTTTACAGTCGACTCTTGTGATTTCTTCCTGTACTTTGTAACAAAATTATACTAGTTTACAGTCGACTCTTGTGATTTCTTCCTTTACTTTGTAACAAAATTATACTAGTTTACAGTCGACTCTTGTGATTTCTTCCTGTACTTTGTAACAAAGTTATACTAGATTACAGTCGACTCTTGTGATTTCTTCCTGTACTTTGTAACAAAATTATACTAGTTTACAGTCGACTCTTGTGATTTCTTCCTTTACTTTGTAACAAAATTATACTAGTTTACAGACGACTCTTGTGATTTCTTCCTTTACTTTGTAACAAAGTTATACTAGTTTACAGTCGACTCTTGTGATTTCTTCCTTTACTTTGTAACAAAGTTATACTAGTTTACAGTCGACTCTTGTGATTTCTTCCTGTACTTTGTAACGAAGTTATTATGTTTGCATTATGTTGTTGGCGCGCAGCCCGCAATAATTTAAGAACCTTTTTTTTGTGGCGAAGTTGTTACGAATGCAATTCGTAATTCCGCATACTGCGGTCGAAACACATCTGCGGGTGATTTGGCAGCGGACGCCTTGTGTTGGTTTTCATGAAAATGATATGAGTGCTGGTTGTTCAGAAAGCAGTAGCAAACTACTGAACGTAAACTTGACAAGACATAAACAGCAAAAACATAATGGGGTTAACTGCATCTCATCTCATCTCATCTCATCTCATCTCATCTCATCATGTTCCTCTTGTACCTTGCGGTGTCGAGGTGAAGTATAAACAGCGGGTTAACTGCGACGTCATGTAAAGAATATGCAACTAATTTTACTGGTCCAGCTGCATCATTTGCAGTGTCTCGTCATAAACCCCGTGGTAAATCCGACAATGGGAAAATTTATGTGATTTTATCTTTCCTTGGATGTCCAAAGCTCGTGCTTATTTTGCCTACTGGTTAATCCCGCATTGTCGATAATGATAATAGATCCACGTCAGGCTCTCACTACTTAAAGAACTTGACGGCATGCACGGAATCTGCGTGTGGCTTTTCTACTGTAAGCAGTGGCAAACAACTGAACACAAACATGCATAGTAAATCAAAAACTGTCGAGAAATGCTGGGGTTAATTGCGACGTCCATCAAATATAATGTTGACCATTCATTTCATCCAGAGAGCGTGAATGTTTTGAGCCGTGAGTTCTAAGATGGCTGGCAAGACCTATTTTGGCACGAAATGTTCTTTGACAATGTGGACAAAGAATGTTTGACGTTCCAGGAAGAGGAACTCCTGCGGTGGTTCGTCAAGCTCCCCCCCCCCCCCCCCCTTCCCACAATTCTTGCAGTTCTGTTTGCTTCGCAAGTGACCACACCCTTGCGTAACGATGTAGCCATGAATTTCGGTCTTTGGCAGCAGTCTCCCACGTGTCTTGATGAATTCCAAAAGCTTTGAGCGATATCTTCAGTGTCTTTAAAGCGGTTCTTATGGTCGCCATGGGAGCGCTTACCACACGCAACTTACCGTAAAAAATCGTTTAGGGGGCCTGTGATCTGGCATGCAAGTCAGGTGACCAGCCCAGCGAATCTGATTATTCATTAGTAGAGTGTGGATACTTGGCATGGACACTCTTTCAAAGACTTTAGTGTCTGGGAGCTTGTCTTGCCATTTGATCTGCAGTAGATTCCTAAGACAGACTGTGTGGAAGTGGTTTAATTTCCTGGCGTTCGCCACCGATAAACAGTCCAAGTTTCACAAGCATAAAGCAGTGTGGTTAAAAATAAAAAAGTACAGAAATACTGGAGTTAATTGCGACGGTCTGTAAAAGACATGCAAGTAACTAACTTTTTCTACCTGGAGGAACACCAAGCCAGCAGCCCTCCCCAATTCTTTAAGTCTAGCATAAGTGGACAAACGTGAATCCACAGGCCCTACAACATCTTCTTATAGTCCATGCCGTCTGGCGTCGTTGGATCATGTCTGTTCACAGCTTTCTGTCTCCTGAACTGCCAATCTACTTACAATCTTTGGCGTTGGTGATCATGTCTGTCCACAGCTTTCTGTCTCTTGTGCTGCCAGTCTTCTTATAGCCATGCCATGTGGCGTCGTTTATCATGTCTGTCCACAGCTTTCTGTCTCCTGAACTGCCAATCTACTTACAATCTGTGGCGTTGGTGATCATGTCTGTCCATACCCTTCTGTCTCTTGTACTGCCAATCTTCTTATAGCCCATGCCGTGTGGCGTCGGTGATCATATCTGTCCACAGTCCTCTGTCTCTTGTGCTGACATTTTTATATAATTCAAACAATATAAAATGACACAAAGTAGTGCAGCTTTACATAACAGATTTATGACATATACAGGACGTTGCGGCAATTAGCCTTCATCAGCAAACAAACACATTCACAAACACAACATATAATCAAGGAGATCTCCTGTGACTACATCAACAAGTGACGACAGGACGAGAAGAACAAATGGATGAAAAACTCGCCGCAACGTCCTGTATGTGTCGTAAATCTGTTATGTAAAGCTGCACTACTTTGTGTCATTTTATATTGTTTACATTTTCACAGCTTTACCGCAGTTCCACCCAATTTTATTCATATTCATATAATTCATGCCGTGTGGCGTCGGTGATCATGTATGACCACAGCGTTATGTCTCTCGTGTTGCCAGTCAATTTTAATGCTGATGTTCCTCCATGCCATGATATCAAACTATCTAGCATCTTCTCTCTTGGTCTCCCCCTGCTTTTCCTTCCCATCAACTTTCCCCTTGTGACGTTCTACTCCAGTTTTCCTCCTTCTCGTATCATGCCCACAGAATGTGCAGTCCTCTTCTCAAGAGATTAACACGTTCTCTGTGCTGATCAACTTCTTTCAAAATATCTTCATTACTCTTTCTCTCCGTCCACGGTATTTTCATCATTCTTTTTATACAATAACAACAATAACAACAACAACAACAAAGGAACACACAAATCCCGTACCGGAAACTTCCTGTGGGTCTATTAAGTGATTGGGCTATTACAGTTTTGTAGGTCTGAGTGCGCGGAGGAATTAAACAAAGAGGGAGGGGGGCACAGTTTTTTTCCTCTCTCATAGCGAACAATGGGAGCTAGCATCAAACCCTTGTCCGTCCGCTTTCATGCCATTGTTAGCGTAGCGTCAACAACAACAACAACAACAACAGTACGACTACGCATCACCAGACGCATTATCCTCATTGTGTAGTGTGTCATCAGAATCCCCCCTCCTACCCGACTCAGTATGTCTTGATTTATTTCGGCCGATCGCGGCGTTACATTTCAGCATTCGTCATCTCGTCTTGCAGAATAAGCAGAAGAATAACAACACCAACAACAAATACAACAAATACAACTACTACTTCTACTAGTGCTGCTGCTACTACTACTACTACTACTATTACTACTACTACTACTACTACTACTACTACTACTACTACTACTACTACTACTACTACTACTACTACTACTACTACTACTACTTCTTCTTCTTCTTCTTCTGCCGGTTCCGTGGCGAAGGGTTACGGACGCAGTTCCTAATCCCGCATACCCGCGTTCGAAACACAGCTGCGGGAGATTTGATAGCAGACCGCCTTGTGTTGGTTTTTTTACGAAATGGTATGGGTGCCGGTCGTTCAGAAAGCAATGGCAAACTCCTGAACGTAAACTTGCCATGCGATCACAACAGCAAAAAAATGCTGGTGTTGACTGCGACGTCCTGTAAAGGATATGCAATTAACTTTAACTACTACTTCTACACCGCAAAAAAGACATTATTCCCATTGTCTTATCCTTAGAAACACGTTTAGAAATGGGAATGACGTACTATAAGAATCTCCCCCCTGTTCCCTGTGCTTGATTGACATGGGTCGATGACGGCGTTACATTTCTCCATTCATCATATCGACTTGCAGAAATGGACTATATACTGCATGAGCGTGTGGGCTTGAATGGGGCCGCACATAAATCTGTCAGTCAGCAGCACGTGTGTAAAAACAAGGAAATAACGCACGAATTAATCGATACATCTCGCGCTACACGTTCTTCATCAATGAAGCTAGCTGACAGCCTAATGTATTATTCCGCGCTGTGTGTAAATTTCTACTCTTATTGTTTGTCTTTCTGCGTTTTTCGCCAGCTAATATACAAAATAGGGATTTATTTTCACCGTAGTTATTCTCTCCATTAGCTTTTAGCCTACACACTTAACTCTTTCTGTCCCAAACAGTTGCTACATTAATCTGGCCTCTGTACTTGTTGTTCGTTAAATTAACCTAATTGTTATATTTGTTTATTTGTTTAATCTAGCTGTTCTAGTTGCTTGTCTCGTTAACCTAATTATTATAGTTGTTTGTTACATTAACTTACTTTGTATAGTCATTTGTACCATTGTCCTGCTGTTCTCTAGCTATTTGTTACATAAGCGGAAGAAGAATAAGACAGAGAAGGAGAATAAGAAGAGGAAGAAAAAGTATGGTTCCAACTTCACAGCAACGGTTCGTCCCATAATTGCTCCAGCGAAAGCCACACGAAATGCTCATCATTGTCTAATGTGAACTTCTGAAGAAAACAGCTTCGACACGACCTAATCGCCAGAGCTCCGACAACAAGCCGTCCTTCGTTTGAATGTGTGCAGTTCATTGTCGAAGAAGACAGCAGTCGGAACTCACACAAGAGAACCACACACGCATTCTCGCGCAAGTCAGCCGCCGTAGTAATGGTAACTAGCCGTCCTCAATTTTCTTAATTTACACTTCACTATACAGCCACTATGGACACAAACAAAATAACATTTCGAAAGAAATTCATTTTTCGCTGTTGAGTTGAGTTAAGCTAAGAACCGACATCACTGCACTCAGGACATTCCCACAAAAACACTCCGTCCTCTCGTTCAACAGCAAGCGAAGAGTAAAATTGCTAATCGCTCCCACCGCTATCTAATTGAAAGTTCTCCTTGTCTTTCCTCTCAATTTGGAGATTCTTTCAGAACCCCTGCTGGATCCCCCGCAATATCAATATCGCACCAAGCGCACTACTCAATACCTGGGTGACGAAACCTGGTCTTGAAAGTCCAAACATGGGGAAAATGCAATAGAAGAAAAATGGTGAAAGAGGAGAGCAGAAGGAGCAGAAAAAAATCAGCCGCTTCTCTCCCCGCATAGCCATTGGGTTACCACGCCTTCACTCGGGAGCCTACAATTGAAGGCATGATCCATGCATGGTATGGAGTTATGTGTTTGTCCTATGTCATGTCCTCCCACCCGTGTCATTTATGCTGATATTGTTGACAGTCCTAACACAGGCGATAATTGCATTGGCTCTTATATTTACAGTGGGCAGAGTCCTGTTTGTTTTGCGTTGATAGCAACCGGTTCTGAACCAAGCGTTCCATCGTGTAAACTATCACAGATCTCTCTCTCTCTCTCTCTCTCTCTCTCTCTCTCTCTCTCTCTCTCTCTCTCTCTCTCTCTCTCTCTCTCTCTCTCTCTCTCTCTCTCATCTCTTCTCTTCTCTTCTCTCTGTGTGTTTGCTGCATTTGTTTTGTTTAGTTTAGTCGACGGATCAACATCACGGCACACGGGTGTGACCCATAAGTGCTCCGTTCTACTCCTAACTGAAGCCTGAGTCCGGAGAATCTCAGCTCAATGTATGAACTCCGTAGCACCGGCGAGGATCCTGAAATACTTTGGGTAGATTTGTAGCTCGAAATTTTGTCCGGGCAGCGCCGTTAGGCTACTCTTTTTCGATTTCCAACTGCCAAGGCTTTTTTTTTTTTTAATGTGCGCAACAATACCAGGAGAAATTTTGTTACCAGAACAGAAGTCCACGTGAAAAAAATCCCGGCTCTCATCGGGGCTTGAACCCGGGACCTCCAGCACTCGAGGCGGACACCATACCTCGAGACCACTCAGGCCGCCCCCCCCCCCCCCCCCCACTGTTGCTGCATTTGTGATCGTTGTCAACATATGCCTTACAGATAAGCGTGGGCGGTCATGGTTGAACAACTCACACGATCGCCTGGGAAGATTGATAAACCAACACAGAACTGGTGTCGTGAGCCGCTACACGCTGCGGGATTTGCTGAGGAGGGGGTGTGAGCAATTATGAACTGAATGGTTCGATATGCAATGAGGATGATCTGTCGACTAACTAACTAACTCACACGATCACCAGTCTCATTCTGCGCTCTGCCCACATGTCCGCGCCACCCTAGCATTCATCCCTGTGCCTTCCACTTGCTCTTTTCCGAGTAGTTTGCCTGTTGTCACAAAGTTTCTTTGTTTTTTGGCATTTACATTATTCCGTAGGAGCGGCTGGCCGACTGGCTAGAATGCTGGGTTCTCCTTCGGGAGACCCGGGTTCGAATCCTCGGTAAGGCGTTATTTTTTTTTTTTTTTTTATGACGGGGGCAAAAAAGAAAATCCTAACCTGCGCAGTTCGCGGAGACTGCACTAGCCAGGCGGCCTTAATTCCTCAGGCTCAAGACCGCCCTGGCCCACACTGCAAGGTACTATAGACAGTAAAATGACAGTTTTTTAAAAACATTATTCCGTGTTTTGTTCTTGTTGTTTTGTATTTGAAGTGAAGCACTGCGATAACGAGAGCTACTGTTGGTTGCGCAGTGGTTAGTACTCTTGTCTGTCAGTCCGGTGGTAATTTTGTCGAACCCTTCTCACAGTGGCTCTGTAGCAGTTTGTAACCCCGCATACCGCTTTCGAAACACAGCTGCGGGCGATTTTGCAGCAGAAAGCATTGCGTTGTTTTTTTTTATAAAATGGTATGAGTGTCGGTCTTTCAGAAAGCAGTGGCAATCTACTGATCGTAAACTTGCCAAGAAATCACAAACAGACCAAGAAATGCTGGGATTGACTGCTACGTCCGTAAAGGATACGCAACTAACTTTATTTAACTGAGATAATAAGAGCTGCAGTTTTACGCAGTGGTTAGCACTCTTGTCTTTCACTCCGATGGCCATGTTTTCGAACCCTCCTCATAACGGAGATGTTTTTGCTTTTGATTAGCTTGGACTCCCATGTCGATCCAGCTGAAAATATTTATCAGGAGAAGTTCTGGGAAGCAAATACAACCGGAGCGTTATGACCAGAAACCCGTCGAATAGCACGCTTGTCTGGTGATCATGAGAGGAGTTCCAATCTAGGCGGATTGTTACAGGTTGGCCTAGGCTCCCATGGGGGATCTGGTCTAGAAAGAGCGCCAGGAAGTGACCTGGAAAGTAAAGTCGGCCACCCATCGATTGGTGATTTGTCTGTTAACTTATTCAGTGCTGAAGGATAATATATCGTCAAATGTAACATCCTGTTTTGACAGGAGGACGATCTATCGCCACACTAGGATCGTCGCGTTATCTATTTTGTTTCCTGGTATTTTCCGAAATTGCAATTCTCAGTGAATGAAATGAACATTATAATGCTTGTTTGTGTGATTGTGTACCATGTTTGGTCCAACCATATTGTTTGTTTGGCTCTGAATCATTAAAGAAATAACGTAGCAAAATAAACTCAATACGTGTCAAGGCTAGAAAAAAGCGTTAACTGATTTACTTTACAGCTTACTGCAGTGAGACACAAACAAACACACGCGCGCGCGCGCACACACACACACACACAAACACACGCACGCACAGAGAGAGAGAGAGAGGGAGAGAGAGAGTATAAACGTGTGAATGATTTAGTGTTTGTGATTCTTGGAATGTAAATGAACAAATTAGGAAGAACTTGGAAGCAACAGAGATGTGGTTCCTAAGACGGATATTGGAGGTTCCTTGGACTGCCAGAGTAACTAACGACGATTGCCTGAAAGAGGCTACTAAAACTAGAAAATTATTTATGTACAACAATAAGAAAGAGACAAACAGTTTTCTTTGGTCATTTGATGAGAAGGGAAACATTGGAGATCATCGTGACAACTGGAAAGATCGAGGGGAAGAGAGGCAGAGGCAAACCAAGATAAATGATGCTGAATTAATTAAGACGGTGGCATGGAGGAATATCATCAGCAGAGTTGATCCGGAACACCAAAGACCGAGATCTGTGGAGAGTCATGAACGGCTGCGCCAGCCGGCACGGCACTTGGTGATAATGATTGTGAGTGGGGTATATGTGTGTATACGTAAGGAAGTGTGTGTGGATGTGTGACTGTGTGGGTGTACGACTGTGTGAGTATTTGTGTATTTGCGTGTATGAGAGTGTGTATGTATCGATTATATGTGTGTGGGAAGGAGTATGTGTGTGTGTGGGAATGAGTGTGTGTGTGTGTGCGTGTGTGTGTGTGTGTGTGCCTTGCTGTATATATGAATGAGGATATATATCGATGTGTGTGTGTGTGTGTGTGAGAGAGAGAGAGAGAGAGAGAGAGAGAGAGAGAGAGAGAGAGAGAGAGAGAGAGAGAGAGAGAGAGAGAGTTCATTTTTGTTAGTGAATTTGTGATTGTGAGTATATACGAGGGGAAGAAGTCAATAAGTAAGTCACAGATGGCTGTAGAAAAATATTTATCAGCATAATTTCCACCAACATTGATGCACTTATCCCATCGTTTAATCAGTCCTCTCAAACTGGCTGCACAGAACTGCGTGCTCTGTTTTCTAACCCACGTTTTCACTTCATATTCAAATTCGGCGTCATTCGCGAAATGTCTCCCGCCAAGGTGGGTGTTCAGTGGACCAAAAAGGTGGAAATCGCTAGGGGCTAAGTAGGGTCTGTAAGGTGGATGTTCCATAACTTCCCACCTTAGTTGGTTAATTTTCTCCTGAGTTAATCGAGCTGCATGTGGTCTGGCATTGTCATGAAGAAGCAACACTCCTCTAGTCAACAGTCCTGGACGTTTTCTTAAAATTGCATCATGAAGCATCGATAGAACTTCACAGTACGATTCACAATTCACATTGTCACCTTTCTTCTTGAAATTGGTTAAAAGCATTCCTTGACAATCCCAGAACACTGTCAGCATAACCTTCCCTGCTGGTGGCGTAACCTTAAAAGTTTTGGACACAAGGCGAAGAAGGATGTTTCCATTGCATTTAATCACGCTTTGATTCGGGCTGGTAGTGATGCACTCATGATTCGTCCCCAGTAACAATCCTGTTCAGCATGTCTTCTCCTTCATCTTCGTATCGACGGAGAGGATGCAAGGACAGGCCAAATCGGTTCATTTTGTGTTCCTCCTTCAATTGTCTAAGTACCCACCTTGAGCACACTTCCTTAAATTTCAATCGATCATGCATTATGCGGTATATTAAACCATGTGAGCACCCTATTGCAGATGCTACAGATTCTATCATTACTCACCTGTCACCTCTAATCATCTCCTCCATCCGCTGCATAGATGCTTCTGTTGCAATTTCAACAGCACGATCAGATCGGACAATTTTAGAGCGTCTTTGATAAAAATTTTCTACCCAGCAAAAAACAGGAAGCATTTCTTTATGAAAGTCCTTTGCAGGCAGTCCTTTTGCCCACAAAAAAAAAAAAAAAAACCGCACAACAGCACGTTGCTCTTTGGTTGTACACTCCGTAAGTACAGTCGCTATTTTATTTATGCGCTGCGCATGCGTATGAGACACCTAGCGCCACCTTACGAACGGGAATATAAAGTTCGATGTTGCTGTCACCTAATGACACCTTTAGAAAACACCAACTACATTTACCTGCCATCCCACAGAACTGTGTGACTTACTTATTGACTTCGCCCTCGCACGTATGCGAGGTACTGTGTATTTGTGTATTATTAAGTGAGTGCATTACTGTGAGAGTTAGTGTAAATGATTTAAGTACGAGTATGTATGTTTGTATGTGTTTATGCATGAGCATGTGTACGTGTGTCTGCCTCTGTGTCTGTATCTCTCAACATGGTAATATGCATTGTTTACACCATTCATTTATCAGTGTGTTTTTTAAAATTTCTATGTGAATGTAACATGCACACTAGATAATTGATGAACGAAATATGAGTATTGGAAGGGCCGAAGGTAAGACGGGCCTGCATGCCCAAAGTGTGGCCCTTTGAAAATAAAGTTCGTTCGTTCGTTCGTTCGATACATCAAAGCCATTCCACGATAGAAAGTACGTTGTGATTATTAACTTGAACGATTTATCTGTAGCATCATTAGTTTATCCTTTGGAATATACAGTCTCTGGGGTGGTGTTTGTCCTTCAAGAATGATGATGAGAGAGAGAGAGAGAGAGAGAGAGAGAGAGAGAGAGAGAGAGAGAGAGAGATGGGTATAACTAATTAAATGACTCAACATACTCGAAATCTTCCAGTTCATATTACCGAGTCGGTATTCACAATATTGTAAATATCATGAATTACTTATCATTTGGGATATTCATAGGCTGAAGTATTTATGTCAGAACCAAGGTTGGGAAATGAGAGAGAGAGAGAGAGAGAGAGAGAGAGAGAGAGAGAGAGAGAGAGAGAGAGAAAGAGAGAATGAGAGTAATAAAGAGTAAGAGAAAGATAGAGCCAGAGAAAGAGAGTGAGAGAGAGAGCGCACACGAGAGAAAGAGAGAGCACGAGAGAGTGTTCAAGAGAAAGAGAGAGTTAGCGTGCATGAGAGAGAGAGAGAGAGAGAGAGAGAGAGAGAGAATGAGAGCAATAAAGAGTAAGAGAAAGATAGAGCCAGAGAATGAGAGAGAGCGCGCGCACACGAGAGAAAGAGAGAGCACGAGAGTGAGTGTTCAAGAGAAAGAGAGAGTTAGCGTGCATGAGAGAGAGAGATCAAATCAACTTATCAAATCAAATCAAATCAACTTTATTAGGGTCACAAATTGGGCGCGCTGGCCCGTCTTACATTCGGCCCTTCCAATCACTCGTCTTTCGTTCATCAAGAGCATTATACATTTACATAGGAAGAAAAATAAACATTGTGAAATGAATGTTGTAAACATAAACAAGGCTAATAACCATGTTATGAAGCCCATCTCCCACCTATCCATACATCACCCCACCCACACAACACCCCCAACCTACCCACACACACGCAAACCAAGGGAGACATACACACCCCCACCTACCGACACACACGCACACCAAGGGACACATATATATCCCACCAACCTATCCATCCCCCTCCCGCACATCCCCCACCCACACACACTGCCCTCACCTGATCCCCCAACCAAAATACACTCGCCACCCACAAACATTCCCCCACCAACCCACACATTCCACGCCCATCCACATACACATCCTACCCCACACATCCTCTCCCCACCCACACCTCAAACCACCCATCTCCCAGCCACATCTCCATCGACAACATTCGCCACCCATGCACACAATCCCCCACCAACCCACACATCGCACATCCACATCCCAAAACCATACACACACATCCCCACCAACTGACATGTCCCTACCCCCCCCCCCCCCACACACACACACATCTCCCTAACCACCCATACATCCCCAATCCACTCACACACACCCCACCACCCACACATACAACTTCCACCCACCCACACATGCCTTAACCTAATCCCCCACCACACAATCCCCCACCCGTACATCACATACACCCCCTACCACGCACTATTCCCAACCCACGCACCACACACACACATATCCCTCACCAACACATCCCCACTTACACACCACACACATATCCCCCACCCAGATACCACACAATATTCCCACCCACACCCACACAGATACCCTTACCCATCCACCCCACATACCCCCATTCACACACCACAAAAATCCCCCACCCACACACACAAACCTCACCCACACAATATCCCCAACCAACACACCACACACCTCTCACCACCCA
The DNA here is from genome assembly GCA_963921405.1 of Cepaea hortensis. Lineage (NCBI taxonomy): Eukaryota > Metazoa > Mollusca > Gastropoda > Stylommatophora > Helicidae > Cepaea > Cepaea hortensis. The sequence continues at coordinate 22,731 of CAWUFQ010000443.1, forward strand.
CACACGCATTCCCTACCCGTCCACCAACACACACTCACTCACGCATACATCCTCCACTACGCACCCACACACCCCCACCCACCCACCTCCAACCAAACATCTCTTGATCACAATACCCCTACCCCCACACACCTCCTCCACCCACTCACACATCCCACCCCGACACATACAACTCCCTTACCCACCTACACATCCCTAGAGAGAGAGAGAGAGAGAGAGAGAGAGAGAGAGAGAGAGTCAGAGAGATTTAGCTACAGGAAACACCTAATGGTATAGCTATCTCGTAGTTACAAGATCAAGTTTCTTAAACATCCAGTGTGCTGATGCCGAAGTAAGGGGTTCAACCCCTACACCGGACAGTTGGACTAAAATGTTGACCTCTGGTCCATGATTTGGGGACATAAATTACAAGTACCTCTGAAGTCGGAGAGGGTTCGCCTGATGCCAAGGTACGCTGTTAATACTTAATAGGGAAAGCTAATCCACACGAAAAATTCAGTCCAGCACTACATTAAGTAGTGTAGATCGACTACGCTAGAGGTCAAAGCGAGCCGGGGGGGGGGGGGGGGGGGCAAACATGGTCAAGTGAAAAAATACGTTCGGGTTCACGTCTGGGAATTATTTTCCATAAATGATATTTATGTGTCTTGTAAAGTGATTCTAGAAATTAGACGTAGAGAGTCACGATATTTTGGCCACGTTATAAGAAAAAAAATAAATTAGAGAACTTGATGACAACTGGCAAGATTGAAGGGAAGAAAACAAGGGGAAGGCAGAAAAGTAAATACCTGGATGGCTTAGCCTCGTGGTATGGTTAAGTCAAGAACACTGAGCTTATCGACGACTCTGGTGGTAGTGTGAGATGGCGAAACATGACCCCCACGCGTATCATGGCACATGATGATGGTATCTTGTAGAATGCCTCTTGTTGTTGTTGTTTTTTTTTTTTTTATTCTGGGCCCACGATATTTCAACAACTTTTCTGTAACATTGCTCAGAAGTTTCAACGTTCTGTGTCTTCAGAAACCTCAACGTTCCAACATCTGTTCTGTAAAATTGAAGTTCTGAAGCCTCAATTTTATGTCTCTATTTCAACATCTGTTCTGTAACATTGAAGCTCATAAGCCCCAACTTTCTGTCTCTATTCCAATAACTTTTCTGTAACATCGAAGTTCAGAAGCGCCAACTTTCTGTCTCTATTCCAACAAGTGTTTTTTTTTAAAAAAAACATTGAAGTTCAGAAGCCCCAACTTTCTGTCTCTATTCCAATAACTTTTCTGTAACATCGAAGTTCAGAAGCCCCAACTTTCTGTCTCTATTCCAACAAGTGTTTTTTTTTTAAAAAAACATTGAAGTTCAGAAGCCCCAACTTTTTGTCTCTATTTCAACATCTGTTCTGTAATATTGAAGCTCATAAGCCCCAACTTTCTGTCTCTATTCCAACAAGTGTTTTTTTTTAAAAAAACATTGAAGTTCAGAAGCGCCAACTTTCTGTCTCTATTCCAACAAGTGTTTTTTTTTTTTTTAAACATTGAAGTTCACAAGCCCCAACTTTCTGTCTCTATTCCAATAACATTTCTGTAACATCGGAGTTCAGAAGCCCCAACTTTCTGTCTCTATTCCAACAAGTGTTTTAAAAAAAAAAAAAAAAAAAACATTGAAGTTCAGAAGCCCCAACTTTCTGTCTCTATTTCAACATCTGTTCTGTAATATTGAAGCTCATAAGCCCCAACTTTCTGTCTCTATTCCAAAAACGTTTCTGTAACATTGAAGTTAAGAAGCCTCAACTTTCTGTCTCTATTCCAACATCTGTTCTATAACATTGAAGCTCATAAGCCCCAACTTTCTGTCTCTATTCCAATAACTTTTCTGTAACATCGAAGTTCAGAAGTCCCAACTTTCTGTCTCTATTCCAATAACTTTTCTGTAACATCGAAGTTCAGAAGCCCCAACTTTCTGTCTCTATTCAAATAACTTTTCTGTAACATCGAAGTTCAGAAGCCCCAACTTTCTGTCTCTAATCCAACAACTTTTCTATAACATTCAAGTTCAGAAGCCCCAACTTGCTGTCTCTATTCCAACAACTTTTCTATAACATTCAAGTTCAGAAGCCCCAACTTGCTGTCTCTATTCCAACAACTTTTCTATAACATTCAAGTTCAGAAGCCCCAACTTGCTGTCTCTATTCCAACAACTTTTCTATAACATTCAAGTTCAGAAGCCCCAACTTGCTGTCTCTATTCCAACAACTTTTCTATAACATTCAAGTT
>CAWUFQ010000443.1:30000-37849 GCA_963921405.1 Cepaea hortensis
TGCTGCACTGATTGAATTGAAGTAGACGGTATCTATGCACCCAATGAAAACAGTAGATATCCATGGGACATCTTCTTATTTTCTGAGTGCTGTGCTTTTTTAAAGTGGGCGTTATCACACAAAGAACACTTTTTGAAGTAATAAATATAAGCAAAGCTTCTCGTTGCTTGTTCATCCTAAGACGTGAAAAAACACCAAAGACGATTAGTTGCATATACTTTACAGGACGTGGCTGTTGTTGGCTGTTTTACAAACTTACTTGGCAAGCTTACGTTCAGTAATTCACCATTGCTTTCTGAACGACCGGCACTCATACCGTTGTATGGAAACCAACACAAGGCGATCTGCTTCCAAATCGCCAGCAGCTGTGTTTCGAACGCAGTATGCGGGATTACGAATTGCATTCGTGACTCGTTCTCCACAGAGCAGGCACAGACAGTACTAAAAAGTAACATATCGGGTAAAGAGGAATTAATTAATGGAAAAAAATATAAAGAGGCGTGCACATATCTATTAATTTAAATATACACGAAATTAAAGAAAACAGCACACGCCAGGCAGTTGTAGAAAAGAATGATCAGGAAGCGTCACAACCAGCCCAGGGACCAGAAAAGTTGATGATGATAATGACTGTGCATTAGATCAGCGAGAGCTGAACATCGAAGACAAGTGTCTCACAAACAGGTTCATGTCCGGAAAACAGTAATACCTTGACCACATCACGTGTCTAAGTGGCTTAGAAAGATCGGTAATGGGAGGCGTGGTTCTGGTAGAAGGCGTGGTTCTGGTACAAGCAGCAGGCTCCGCCCATCACGACTGTGCACACATGGCAACAAATGATGTGCATGCACATGCAAGAGGCGGGTTCTGGCGAAAGACCAAGTGCTTGTCTAGCGGGTTATGGTGAGATCGACCGTCTGAGAAGGATTTGAACATGGTGATTATGACAATTTATACTGATGCACTGCGTCATACCCAGCCAGCGTTTTCCTGGGTGGTGTCCTTTGGGATTCCACAGCGGGCAGTTCAGACAGTAGGGGAATATGAAATCAGGCAAAACAAATAATATTTAGTATGTATCTATGTAAATGTGTGCTAGCAATGTGTCATTAAGGTTTGCCTGGGAGATAATAATGCGCGCATAATTTCGGTCATTGAATGGCACAGGTGACGTGATATGGTCTTATCACGCGACTTCCAGATTAGAAGCGATTATCATATGCCCTGAAGTGCGGCTTGAGAGCTAATGTGTCCTCACACATCTTGGTCCTTTATGTTGGGGATCAACTCTGTTGTTGATATTTATCTATGCCACCTTCTCAGTCCATCCAATATTGTTTCCCCTTGGTCTGTCCATGTCTCTTCTCCCATTGATATCTCCATTCGTCGCTGTGTTTTCCGCAGCCTTTCTCCTAATTGTGTGACCAAAGAAAGCTGATTGTCTCTTTTTTATAGTTGTATTTAATGTTCTACAATCAGTAGCCTCTTTCAGTCAATCGTTTTTAATTGCTCTGGAAGTCCTAGGTATTCTCAGCATTCAGGTTCTCAGGAACCACAAGCTCTTACCTCCAAGTTCTTCCTAATTTGTCCATGTACATTCCAAGATTCACTGCCATACAGCAAAACAGGTTCTATATAACATTTCATTACTCTCTTTCTGGTATTCAATGATAGTGATGTATTGCATAACGTGTATGTATTTTTTTTTTTTTTTTTTTTTTTTGTGGATTGTCTGAAATGCAGCTATTGTTTGTCAAATTCTGCTCTTAGTTTATGTCGCGCGTCTTCCATCTGACACTAGACAACATACACATGTATTAGACAAACCACGATTCAAACCTCCCGCCTTCAAATTACCACAGCGATTTAATAAAAGTACTTCGATGCACGTGTTTCAAAATACCCCGACATAGTGAGTCAAGGGCTCGAAATCAGACGCTGGCAATTTGAAAGCGGATAGTCTTGCCTTGATTTCGATGATGTGGGCGTCGGGCGTTCAGAAAGTAATGTCAAACTATCAATAACAACAATATAACTGTCATCAACTGCCTATAATACCTTGCGGTGAAGGATAGTGGGGTCTTGAGCATGTAGAATTAAGCAGTCGCGGCGAAATGTGCAGGCTAGGGTTTCCTTTTTGCCCACGTCAGAAGAAAAAAAATCCGCACCTTACCGAGGATTCGAACCCGAGTCTCCTGAAGGAGAATCGGCGTCGTAACCACTCGGGGGCCAGCCGCTCATCAAACTAATCACAAAAAGTCAAAAAAAATGTTGGTGTTGATTGAATGCGACGTCCTGTAAAGGAAATGCAACTAACATTGTTAACCATGACGCCGATTCCGTGTAACCAATGAACCAATTATCTAATATCAAACACAGTTTGGTGTAGCAGCCTCCGCTGTGCTAATTCGTCAGTTGCCGTGCCATACCTTTGTGGGCATTCATTTACAGACAGCAGTATCGATCCGTTATCTCTTTAGAAGGAGCACAGTATGGGCACCTTGGGGGGCCAAACAATCAGCCCTCTTACCGGGGCGGAGACCCACTTGTCTAGGGCAACATTTGCACAAAGGCACGTCAAAGTGAGATTTCTGAATGGATGATAGTCACATACGTCAAAGTGAGATTTCTGAATGGATGATAGCCATACACGTGAAAGTGAGATTTCTGAATGGATGATAGTCACTCACGTCAAAGTGAGATTTCTGAATGGATGATAGTCACACACGTCAAAGTGAGATTTCTGAATGGATGATAGCCATGCACGTCAAAGTGAGTTTTCTGAATGGATGATAGCCATACACGTCAAAGTGAGATTTTTGAATGGATGATAGTCATACACGTCAAATTGAGATTTCTGAATGGATGATAGTCACTCACGTTAAAGTGAGATTTCTGAATGGAGCACAGTATGGGCACCTTGGGGGGCCAAACAATCAGCCCTCTTACCGGGGCGGAGACCCACTTGTCTAGGGCAACATTTGCACAAAGGCACGTCAAAGTGAGATTTCTGAATGGATGATAGTCACATACGTCAAAGTGAGATTTCTGAATGGATGATAGCCATACACGTGAAAGTGAGATTTCTGAATGGATGATAGTCACTCACGTCAAAGTGAGATTTCTAAATGGATGATAGTCACACACGTCAAAGTGAGATTTCTGAATGGATGATAGTCACACACGTCAAAGTGAGATTTCTGAATGGATGATAGCCATGCACGTCAAAGTGAGTTTTCTGAATGGATGATAGCCATACACGTCAAAGTGAGATTTTTGAATGGATGATAGTCACACACGTCAAAATGAGATTTCTGAATGGATGATAGTCACTCACGTCAAAGTGAGATTTTTGAATGGATGATAGTCACACACATCACCGTGAGATTTTTGAATGGACGATAGCCATACACGTCAAAGCCATGTATGTTTCATGCATGTTCTTTGACGTTTGGCCAATCAGACACCTTAAATATAGCAGGTCGATCAATCATGGACGGAGGGAATACCAGAGTCCATGGGAATATCGATACATGAAGCCCATAAGCGGGCACTCTCCCGCTGTCTATACTTCACCTCGAGACCACAAGGTACAAGAGGAACAAGAGGAGTTGATGATGAGATGAGATGATCAATCATTCAAGTGCCATTTTAGTATTGATCCGGTTCTTTGGCGATGAGGTTACACACAAAATTAGTAATCCCGCATACTACATTCGAAACACTGATGCGGGTGATTTGGAAGCAGGCCGCTTTGCGTTGGTTTTCATACAAACGTGTGTGTAACGGTCGTTCAGACAGCAATGGCAAACTACTGAACGTAAACTTGCCAAGGAAACACAAACGGCCAATAATGCTGGGGTGGACTGCTACGTTATGTAAAGGATATGCAATTAACTTCACATTGAAGGTTGGCTGTGATGTGTTTGCAGCGGCTTGTGTCTGCATGATGTATTCGTGTCGGCTTGGATCCGCCCATATCTTGTTGTCCACTCCCCTGTAACGTAGGATTCCTGTTGTGTGGCTGCTCTTCTCTCTTGCCTACGGCACGCTGTCAAACAAGAAGCTGTGTTTTGTACATGACCCAGGTAAATTCATTCTCTCATCTTAATCTCACTCAGTGGTGGTTTCTTCTTTGTGTATGTGTATGTGGATTTGAGGGTGGGTATTTGTTTGTGAGTTTATATGGGTGGGTGTTTGTGGGTTTGTATGTGTGTGTTTGGGATGGTGGGTGTGTGGATGGGTGAGTGTTTGTGGGTTTATCTGTTTGTGTGTGGGTTGGTGTGTGGGTGGGTGAGTTGGTATGTGTGTGTGTTTGTGGGTGTATGTGTGTGGGCGTGTATATGTGGGTGTTTATGTGTGTGTGTCTGTGTGTGTGTGATATGGGTGTGTGTGTATTGCCATCTAGGGGTTAAACGTATTTTATCGCAATGTTCTGCAGCAGTGGTTGTCAAACAGGGAGAAATTCTCCACCGTCCTTCAATGTGGAGATGGAATCTGTTTATGATGACGATTATAGTGACGTCATGATAAGGATGATAACGATGATAATGTTGATGATGATTTTAATGGCGATGACAACAATGGTAATGATTACATTGATGATAACGATGATGATTATGATGGTGATGGTGATGATGATGATGATGATTACAATGATGGTGATAATAACAATGGTTGATTGGTGATGACAATGATGATTATTATTTCATGTCCTTGAATCACAGGCATTCGGAAAGTGGATAGAGTATAATCTTCTCAGACTTGTTTTATAATAGTGTTGAGTGTTTGTTCTTTTTTTACTTTTAATCTCTTTAAACTCAAGCCTTGCCCACACTCATGCTACTGCTGCAAGTAGTAGTTACTGCTAGGGAGTGCACTGGACCGATTTTGCATGAGGGTTAGTTTCTCCTAATTACTAGTGTCCATCGCCATCAGGCGGACCGACTTCCGACTTCTGATGTACTTATAATTTACATCCCCACGTCAAGGACGAGAAGTAAACTCTCAAGTCCAACTGACCAGAGCGTGGAACGAATCCACTACGCCACAAGCAGCAGAGAAAGTTGTAGCGACTAAAACCTTTCAGCCGCGGCGACGTACGTAAATTACATTGAAATCCTATCCTGGCATAAGATGTTGGCCAAATCAGGAAAAGGCAACTAGCAGAGCGGAAGGGCATAGGGGAAATAACTCCACATGCAGTGATGAAAACGTCTAGACAGGAATGGCTTGTCACGTGACGAGGATATCACGTGATTTATATTTTGTTAACTCTTAGCATGGCACGTACCACTTGATGTGGCAAGATCGGTTTAATGTTTTATACAATCCAGATTTCCAGTCTTGTTATACGGTCGTTAGGTTCACTTGAGCCACGGTCACGTAATGGTTAGTACCACTTGCTGACCAGTAGAGTAGCTCGGGTTCCAGACCCAGTAGCGCAGTGGTTCTCAACCTTTTTTTTTTGGGGGGGGGGGGGAAGCCCATTACCCCCCCCCCCCTTTACCATATGTGCAGAACGTCATTCCCCCCCCCTTTTCGAATTTCCTCCCTATAACCCCCCTTCCCCCCCCCCAACCCTTACACAGTATACATAAAAATGGAAGCTAAATTTAATAACACATACTAGAACAAGAAAAGACATCTACATACAACGTGATTTGCGGGTCTACTTACGTTATAAAACGAAATTCATTTGGGCGAGAAGTACAGAACCGTAAAATTTTGAGGGAAAAACTATATCAAGTAAATCCCTGAAACAAGTACAGAGCTTCAGATACTTGAGAAGTATAATATCAAATGGCAAATCAGAAGACGAGATCGAAAATAGATGTAATAAGGTAAACGTTATAAAACGAATTTCATTAGGGCGAGAAGTACAGAACCGTAAAATTGTGAGGGAAAAACAATATCAAGTAAATCCCTGAAACAAGTACAGAGCTTCAGATACTTGGGAAGTATAATATCAAATGGCAAATCAGAAGACGAGATCGAAAATAGATGTAATAAGGTAAACGTTATAAAACGAATTTCATTAGGGCGAGAAGTACAGAACCGTAAAATTTTGAGGGAAAAACAATATCAAGTAAATCCCTGAAACAAGTACAGAGCTTCAGATACTTGGGAAGTATAATATCAAATGGCAAATCAGAAGACGAGATCGAAAATAGATGTAATAAGACAAACCAACTCATTGGACAAAGTGCATGTGGACACACGCTACACCAAACGCTATGAATGGCTGGCAGTTGGCCACGGTTAGGCAGAGAAGTGGACGCCACAAGTTTAATGTCGTTCCGTTTGTAAAAAATGTTTTGCGTATCCTTTTACAGGACTTAGCTGTCAACAGCAGCATCTTTCAGCTGTCTGTTGATCTCTTGGCAAGATTACGCTCAGTAGTTTGCCATTGCTTTCTGAGCGGCCGGCTCAGTATCCGCAAGTCACGAGCGGGGGTCGAACCACCTCAGTTCTCGCTCCGCTGCGAGACTCTGCGTGATAAACGGGATTACAGAGAGAAAGTGTTGTAACCCCACAGCCAGAGAGACCGGCTCCGTTTGTAAGGTAATGGTAAATTGCCGGGGCTGTGGTAGCGAAGCGATTGTGGATGCAATTCGTAATCCCGCATACCGCGTTCGAAACACAGCTGCGGGCGATTTGAAGCAGACCGCCTTGCGTTGTATTTTGTTTAATAGTTTAAGTGCCGGTTGTTAAGAAATCAATGGCAAGCTACTGGTCATAAGCTTCCCAGGAAATCACAAAAAGTCAAACAATCCTGGGGACATTCTGGGGACATATGTGCCATATTGAAATATGTCTCTATTCTATCTCATCTCATATCATCTCATCTCAACATGTTCCTCTTGTACCTTGCGGTGTCGAGATAAAGTATAAACAGTGCCCTCTTATAGGGTTCTTGTATCAATATTCCCATGGACTCTGTTATTCCCTGCGTCCATCGTTTACATGGTCGGCCTCTTCCTCTGCTTCCCTCTGGTCTGTACATCATTGCTTGTTGTGGTATACTGTTAGTTGGTAACCTACTTGCATGTAGTAAACCATTTGACTTGCTGCCTTCTAATAAAATCTAGTGCAGCTACAACCCCCACTTTAGTCCTGATTTCTTCATTTCTGATCTTATTTCTTTTTGATACGTTGAGTATTCTTCTCAGGAATCTCATTTCTGTTGTGATTTTTCGTTCCCCTTTTTCTGTCATTGTCCAGGTTTGGCATTGGTAACATAGAGTTGGTAGGAAGATTGTGTTGTAAAGTGCTTTCTTAGTAGTTATTGATACATGTTTGTTCTTTAGTATTGGTGCCATTTGTCCAATCAGTTGGTTTGCCTTATTGCATCTATTTTCTATTTAATTGGGTAATTTCTGCAGCTCGTTGTGATGCCTATCCTCGCCGTTAGAGTCCCTGCCAAACACAAATTTCCCCTCCAGGAGGAAATTTGGAGGAGTGGAAAAGTGGAGGAGGGGAAATTTGTGTTTGGCAAGGACTCTAACCGCACAAATGGTTCCTACTTTCAACTACATCTCTGTCTGACTGGATTTAAAAAGTTTGTTGCATTTCCATTTCAAGACGTCGCAGTCAACACCAGCATTTCTTTTGCTGTTGTGATCTCTTGGCAAGTTTTCGTTCAGTGGTTTGCCATTACTTTCCGAACTACCGCCACCCATACTATTTTGTAAAAAACCAACGCAAGGCTGTCTGCTGCCAAATCGCCCGCAGCTGTTTTTCGAACATGTGTATGTGGGATTACGAACTACACCCGTAATATCTCCGCCACGGAGCCGGCGTCTGATTTGATTCTTCTTCTTCTTCAGCTTTCCGAGCCATTGAGGTT
>CAWUFQ010000444.1:0-63000 GCA_963921405.1 Cepaea hortensis
TTCCTTAGTTTTTCCATCTCTCGTCGGAATCGACTTTCCTTGACAGGGAAACCATCGAGTTCACTTATTACAGATCCTAGCTCTGCGCCAACATCATCACAGAACACCCACCCAAACAGATCCAGTGACAGGCGCCATCTTCCCAGCAACGTGTCGTGGGAAACAATCTGTGACATGGCTCCCTGGTGTCTGAAACAGAAGACAGTCACACATTCAATTCAGATCCCCTGACACTAGCCAGGTCAGTCCACTCTCATACACCTGCCATATGGGTTATCTCTCGCAACCTGGCCGCTGGCTCTGTCCATGCATGTATGACATGTGTGTCTGCCCTGTGTGTATGACATGTGTGTCTGCCCCGTGTGTATGACATGTGTGTCTGCCCCGTGTGTATGACATGTGTGTCTGCCCTGTGTGTATGGCATGTGTGTCTGCCCTGTGTGTATGGCATGTGTGTCTGCCCTGTGTGTATGACATGTGTCTCTGCCCTGTGTATGACATGTGCGTTTGCCCTGTGTATGACATATGTCTCTGCCCTGTGTGTATGACATGTGTCTCTGCCCTGTGTGTATGACATGTGGGTGTGCCCATTGTATGACATGTGGGTGTGCCCAGTGTATGACATGTGTATCTGCCCAGTGTATGACATGTGTCTCTGCCCTGTGTGTATGACATGTGTGTCTGCCCAGTGTATGACATGTGTCTCTGCCTAGTTTATGACATGTGTCTCTGCCCTGTGTGTATGACATGTGTGTCTGCCCTGTGTGTATATCATGTGGGTGTGCCCAGTGTATGACATGTGGGTGTGCCCAGTGTATGACATGTGGGTTTGCCCTGTGTATGACATGTGGGTCTACCCTGTGTATGACATGTGGGTCTACCCTGTGTATGAAATGTGTATCTGCCCTGTGTGTATGACATGTGTCTCTGCCCTGTGTGTATGACATGTGTCTCTGCCCTGTGTGTATGACATGTGTCTCTGCCCTGTCTGTATGACATGTGTCTCTGCCCTGTGTGTATAACATGTGGGTTTGCCCTGTGTGTATAACATGTGTCTCTGCCCTATGTGTATGACATGTGGGTTTGCCCTATGTGTATGACATGTGGGTTTGCCCTATGTGTATGACATGTATCTCTGCCCTGTGTATGACATGTGGGTTTGCCCTGTGTATGACATGAGGGTTTGCCCTGTGTGTATGACATGTGGGTTTGCCCTGTGTGTATGACATGTTCTCTGCCCTGTGTATAAAATGTGGGTATGACATGTGGGTATGCCCTGTGTATATGACATGTGGGCCTGCCCTGTGTATATGACATGTGTCTCTGCCCTGTGTATGACATGTGCGTTTGCCCTGTGTATGACATATGTCTCTGCCCTGTGTGTATGACATGTGTCTCTGCCCTGTGTGTATGACATATGTCTCTACCCTGTGTATCACAAGTGGGTCTTCCCTGTGTATGACATGTGGGTGTGCCATGTGTATGACATGGTGTGCCCTGTGTATGACATGGTGTGCCCTGTGTATGACATGTTTCTCTGCCATGTGTGTATGACATGTGTCTCTGCCATGTGTGTATGACATGTGTCTCTGCCCAGTGTGTATGACATGTGTCTCTGCCCAGTGTGTATGACATGTGGGTTTGACCTGCGTGTATGACATGTCGGTTTGCCATGTGTGTAATGCCATCTGGCAACTCTTGGCTGCCACTGTACCACCAATCTGGCAACTCTTGGCTGCCACTGTACCACCAGTCTGGCAACTCTTGGCTGCCACTGTACCACCAATCTGGCAACTCTTGGCTGCCACTGTACCACCAATCTGGCAACTCTTGGCTGCCACTGTACCACCAGTCTGGCAACTCTTGGCTGCCACTGTACCACCAATCTGGCAAATCTTGGCTGCCACTGTACCACAAGCCTGGCAACTCTTGGCTGCCACTGTACCACCAATCTGGCAACTCTTGGCTGCCACTGTACCACCAGTGTGGCAACTCTTGGCTGCCACTGTACCACCAATCTGGCAACTCTTGGCTGCCACTGTACCACCAGTCTGGCATATCTTGGCTGCCACTGTATCACCAGTCTGGCAATTCTTGGCCGCCACTGTACCACCAATCTGGCAACTCTTGGCTGCCACTGTACCTCCAATCTGGCAACTCTTGGCCGCCACTGTACCACCAGTCTGGCAACTCTTGGCTGCAACTGTACCACCAATCTGGCAACTCTTGGCTGTCACTGTACCACCAATCTGGCAACTCTTGGCTGCCACTGTACCACAAGCCTGGCAACTCTTGGCTGCCACTGTACCACCAGTCTGGCAACTCTTGGCTGCCACTGTACCACCAATCTGGCAACTCTTGGCTGCCACTGTACCATCAGTCTGGCAACTCTTGACTGCCACCTATCTGGCAACTCTTGGCTGCCACTGTACCACCAATCTGGCAACTCTTGGCTGGCGACTGCAGAAGGGAACAGAGCACAAGTGCCAGTCTCCCTGTGAAATGATGGTGATGTATGATGAAGTATTTCACATTAGACATGATTGCACACAGGGCTGCTCACACTAGCCATGTCCGCCCTGGCGGAAACATTTGGCCACTAAAAGAGTTCACATTACCTCCAGCTTCAGATCTCTCTGTTGTGAATTCCTTAGTTTTTCCATCTCTCGTCGGATTCGACTTTCCTTGACAGGGAAACCGAGTTCACTTATTACAGATCCTAGCTCTGCGCCAACATCATCACAGAACACCCACCCAAACAGATCCAGTGACAGGCGCCATCTTCCCAGCAACGTGTCGTGGGAAACAATCTGTGACATGGCTCCCTGGTGTCTGAAACAGAAGACAGTCACACATTCAATTCAGATCCCCTGACACTAGCCAGGTCAGTCCACTCTCATACACCTGCCATATGGGTTATCTCTCGCAACCTGGCCGCTGGCTCTGTCCATGCATGTATGACATGTGTGTCTGCCCTGTGTGTATGACATGTGTGTCTGCCCTGTGTGTATGACATGTGTGTCTGCCCTGTGTGTATGACATGTGTGTCTGCCCTGTGTGTATGACATGTGTGTCTGCCCTGTGTGTATGGCATGTGTGTCTGCCCTGTGTGTATGGCATGTGTGTCTGCCCTGTGTGTATGGCATGTGTGTCTGTCCTGTGTGTATGGCATGTGTGTCTGTCCTGTGTGTATGGCATGTGTGTCTGCCCTGTGTGTATGGCATGTGTGTCTGCCCTGTGTGTATGGCATGTGTGTCTGCCCTGTGTGTATGGCATGTGTGTCTGCCCTGTGTGTCTGCCCTGTGTGTCTGCCCTGTGTGTCTGCCCTGTGTGTCTGACCTGTGTGTCTGACCTGTGTGTATGACATGTGTGTCTGCCCTGTGTGTATGACATGTGTGTCTGCCCTGTGTGTATGGCATGTGTGTCTGCCCTGTGTGTATGACATGAGGGTCTGTCCTGTGTGTATGACATGTGTCTCTGCCCTGTGTGTATGACATGTGTCCCTGCCCTGTGTATGACATGTGTCTCTGCCCTGTGTGTATGACAAGTGGGTTTGCCCTGTGTGTATGACATGTGTCTCTGCCCTGTGTATGACATGTGTCTCTGCCCTGTGTGTATGACATGTGGGTGTGCCCAGTGTATGACATGTGTATCTGCCCAGTGTATGACATGTGTCTCTGCCCTGTGTGTATGACATGTGTGTCTGCCCAGTGTATGACATGTGTGTCTGCCCAGTGTATGACATGTGTATCTGCCCAGTGTATGACATGTGTATCTGCCCAGTGTGTATGACATGTGGGTGTGCCCAGTGTATGACATTTGGGTGTGCCCAGTGTATGACATGTGGGTTTGCCCTGTGTATGACATGTGGGTCTACCCTGTGTATGAAATGTGTATCTGCCCTGTGTATGAAATGTGTATCTGCCCTGTGTATGACATGTGGGTCTGCCCTGTGTATGACATGTGGGTCTACCCTGTGTATGAAATGTGTATCTGCCCTGTGTGTATGACATGTGTCTCTGCCCTGTGTGTATGACATGTGTCTCTGCCCTGTGTGTATGACATGTGTCTCTGCCCTGTGTGTATGACATGTGGGTTTGCCCTGTGTGTATAACATGTGTCTCTGCCCTATGTGTATGACATGTGGGTTTGCCCTATGTGTATGTCATGTGGGTTTGCCCTATGTGTATGACATGTGTCTCTGCCCTGTGTATGACATGTGGGTTTGCCCTGTGTATGACATGAGGGTTTGCCCTGTGTGTATGACATGTGGGTTTGCCCTGTGTGTATGACATGTTCTCTGCCCTGAACTGATTGAACCGAACGATGTGAACTGACTGAAGTGAACTGACTGAACTGAACTGACTGGACTGAACTGACTGAACTGAACGAACTGAACTGAACAAACTGAACTGAATGAACTGAACTATCTGAACTGAACGAACTAAACTGAACGAACTGATCTGAAAAGTCAGACTGAACAGACTGACTGAACGGACTGACTGAACGGACTGACTGAAAGGACTGACTGACAGGACTGACAGAACTGACTGACATTAAGATGACTGAACTGACTGACTGAACTGACTGACTGAACTCATGGAACTGAACTGACTGAACTGTCTGACTGAATGGACTGACTGAACTGTCTGACTGAATGGACTGACTGAACGCATTGACTGAATGGACTGTCTGAACTGACTCAATGAAATGGCTGAACTGATGGAACTGACTGAACGAACTGACTGAACCGACTTAATGGACTGACTGAACTGAACTGACCGAACTGAACTGAGTGACTGACCTGACTGAACTAACTGACTAAATTGACTAACTGAACTGACTGAACTGAATTGACTGAAGTAACTGAACTGATTGAACTGAACGACATGAACTGACTGAACTGAACGACCTGAACTGACTGAACTGACCGACCTGAACTGACTGAACTGAACGGCCTGAACTGACTGAACTGAACAACCTGAACTGACTGCACTGAACAACCTGAACTGACTGAACTGAACGACCTAACCTGACTGAACTGAACTGATTGACCTGACTGAACTGAACTGATTGAACGTACTAAACTGACTGAACTGACAGTGAAATGACTGAACTGACTGAATGAACGAACTGACTGAACTGAACTGACTGAACTGAACTGACTGAACTGAACTGAACACTGAACTGAACGAACTGAACTGAACTGAAATGAACTGAACTATCTGAACTGAACAAACTGAACAAACTGAACTGAACGAACTGAACTGAACAAACTGAAGTGAACAGACTGAACTGAACAGACTGAACTGAACAGACTGACTGAACTGAACAGACTGACTGAACGTAATGACTTGACTGAAGTGATTGAACTGAATTGACTGAAGTGACTGAAATGAACTGACTGAACTGACTGATGTGACTAAACAGACTGACTGAACTGACAAATGACTGACTGAACTGGCTGACTGAACTGACTAAACTGACTGAAATGACTGACTGAACTGAATAAACTGACTGAACAGACTGATTGAACTGACTGATCTGAACTGACTGAAGTGGCTGAATTGAACTGACTGAAGTGACTGATCTGAACTGACTGAAGTGACTGAATTGAACTGACTGAAGTGACTGAACTGAACTGACTGAAGTGAACGACCTGAGCTGACTGAACTGAACGACATGAACTGACTGACTGAACTGACTAAACTGACTAATCTGACTGACTGAACTGACTGACTGACTGAACTGACTGACTGAACTGACTAAATTGACTGAAGTGACTAAACTGAAGTGAATGAACTGAACTGACTGAAGTGACAAGTTACAGAACTCAACTGACTGAAGTGACTGAACTGAACTGACTGAAGTGACTTAACTGAACTGACTGAAGTGACTGAACTGACTGCACTGAACTGAATTGAACTGAACGACCTGAACGGACTGAACTGAATGACCTGAACTGACTCAACTGAACGACCTGAACTGACTGAACTGACGACTGAACTGACTGAACTGAACAACCTGACCTGACTGAAGTGAACTGATTGAACTGACTAAACTGACTGAACTGACAGAGTGAAATGACTGAACTGACTGAACTGACAGAGTGAAATGACTGAACTGACAGAACTGACTGAATGAACGAACTGACTGAACTGTCTGAACTGCCTGTCTGAATGAACAGACTGAACTGACTGAGGGACTGACTGACTGAACTGACCTAACTGACTGAACTGAACTGACTGACTGAACGTAACTGAACTAATTGACTGACTGACTGAATGAATGGAATGACTGAACGGACAACTGAACGGATTGACTGAAGTGACTGAACTGTTTGAACTGAACTGAATGAAGTGACTGAACTGAACTGAACGACCTGAACTGACCGAACTGAACAACCTGAACTGACTGAACTGAACGACCTGAACTGACTGAACTGAATGACCTGAACTGATTGATCTGAACGACCTGAACTGACTGAACTGAACAACCTGAACTGACTGAACTGAACTGACTGACTGAACTGACTAAACTGACTGACTGAACTGACAGTGAAATGACTGAACTGACTGACTGAACTTACTGACTGAATTGACTGAACTGAACTGACTGACTGATTGAACTGCCTGAACTGAAGTGTTTGAACTGAACTGAACTTAACTGAACTGACTGAACTGACCAAACTGAACGAACTGAGCTGAACGAACTGAACTGAACAAACAGACTGAACCTACTGACTGACCGGACTGACTGACCGGACAGACTGAACGGACTAAACTGACTGAACTGATTAAACTGATTAAGCTGACTGGACTGACTGACTGAACTGACTGAACTGACTGGACTGAATGGAATGAACTGACTGAACTAAACTGAGTGACTGACTGAACGGACTGAGTGCAGTGACTGAACTGAACTGACTGAAATGAACTGACTGACGTGACAGAACTGACTGAACTGAATTGAATGAAGTGAAACAACTGAACTGAACTGACTGGACTGTCTGACTGGACTGAACTGACTGAACTGACTGAATAAAATGACTGAACGAACTGACTGAATAGACTGACTGAACTGAACTGACTGACTCATTTGACTGAACTGACTGAACGAACTGACTAACTGAACCGACTGACTGAAGTGATTGAACTGAAATGACTGAAGTGGCTGAACTGACTGAACAGACTGAACTGACTGAACAGACTGAAGTGACTGAACTGAACTGACCTGTCTGTACTGACTGACTGAACAGACTGGACTGACTGAACTGACCTGAACTGACCTAAACTGACTGAACTTACTGACCTGACTGAACTGTCGGAACTGAACTGACTGAATTGAACTGAAGTAACTGAACTGACTGACCTGACTGAATGGAACTGACTGAACTGAACTGACTAAATTGACTGAATTGAGCTGACAACTAACTGACAGACTTGACTGAACTGAACTGACTGAACTGAACTGACCTGACATCTGAACTGACTGAACTGACCTGACCTAAACTCACTGAACTGACTGGACTGAACTGACTGAACTGAAGTGACTGAACTGATTGAACTGACTGAATTGACTGAACTGACTGAATGAAATGGCTGAACTGACGGAACTGACTGAACAAACTGACTGAACGGACTGACTGAACTGAACTGACCAAACTGAACTGACTGACCTGACTGAACTAACTGATTAAACTGACTGACTGAACTGACTGACTGAACTGACTGACTGAACTGACTGATGTGTCTGAACTGAACTGACTGAAGTGACTGAACTGAATGACCTGAACTGACTGAACTGACCGACCTAAACTGACTGAACTGACCGACCTGAACTGACAACTGAATGACCTGAACTGACTGAACTGAACAACCTGAACTGACTGAACTGAACAACCTGACCTGACTGAAGTGAACTGATTGAACTGACTAAACTGACTGAACTGACAGAGTGAAATGACTGAACTGACTGAACTGACAGAGTGAAATGACTGAACTGACAGAACTGACTGAATGAACGAACTGACTGAACTGACTGAGCGACTGACTGACTGAACTGACCTAACTGACTGAACTGAACTGAACTGACTGAACTGATTGAGCTGAACTGAACTGAAGTGACAACTGACCTGAACTGACTGGACTGACCTGACAGACTAAACGTAACTGAACTAATTGACTGACTGACTGAACTGACTGAATGAACAGAATGACTGAACGGACAACTAAACGGATTGACTGAAGTGACTGAACTGTTTGAACTGAACTGAATGAAGTGACTGAACTGAACTGAACGACCTGAACTGACCGAACTGAACAACCTGAACCGACTGAACTGAACGACCTGAACTGACTGAACTGAATGACCTGAACTGATTGATCTGAACAACCTGAACTGACTGAACTGAACGACCTGAACTGAACTGACTGACTGAACTGACTGACTGAACTGACAGTGAAATGACAGAACTGACTGACTGAACTGACTGAACTTACTGACTGAATTGACTGAACTGAACTGACTGACTGAACTGACTGACTGACTGAACTGCCTGAACTGAAGTGTTTGAACTGAACTGAACTGACTGAACTGAACGAACTAAGCTGAACGAACTGAATGAACTGAACTGAACAAACAGACTGAACAGACAGACTGAACCTACTGACTGACCGGACTGACTGAACGGACAGACTGAACGGACTAAACTGACTGAACTGATTAAACTGATTAAGCTGACTGGACTGACTGGACTGAACTGACTGACTGAACTGACTGGACTGAATGGAATGAACTGACTGACTGAACTGAGTGACTGACTGAACGGACTGAGTGCAGTGACTGAACTGAACTGACTGAAATGAACTGACTGACGTGACAGAACTGACTGAACTGAATTGAATGAAGTGAAACAACTGAACTGAACTGAACGAACTGAACTGACTGGACTGTCTGACTGGACTGACTGAATAAAATGACTGAACAAACTGACTGAACGGACTGACTGAACTGAACTGACTGACTCATTTGACTGAACTGACTGAACGAACTGACTAACTGAACTGACTGACTGAAGTGATTGAACTGAAATGACTGAACAGACTGAACTGACTGAACAGACTGAAGTGACTGAACTGAACTGACCTGTCTGTACTGACTGACTGAACAGACTGGACTGACTGAACTGACCTGAACTGACCTAAACTGACTGAACTGACTGGACTGTCTGAATGGACTGACTGGACTGAACTGACTGGACTGAACTGACTGAACGGACTGAACTGAAGTGACAACTGACTGAACTGAACTGACTGAACAAAATTGATGAACTGGCGGAACTGACTGAAGAACGGACTTAACGGACTGACTGAACTGACCGAACTGAACTGACTGACCTGACTGAACTAACTGACTGAACTGTCTGACTGAAGTGACTGAACTGAACTGACTGAAGTGACTGAACGAAATAAACTGGACTGACTGAACGGACTGACTGAACTGAATGAACTAACTCACTGAACTGACTAAACTGAACTGAAGTGACTGAACTAACTGAACTGACTGATGTGTCTGAAGTTACAGAACTGATCTGACTGAAGTGACTGAACTGAATTGACTGAAGTGACTGAACTGAACTGGCTGAAGTGACTGAACTGACTGCACTGAACTGACTGAACTGAACTGACTGAAGTGACTGAACTGAATTGAACTGAACGATCTGAACTGACTTAACTGAACGACATGAACTGACTGAACTGAACAACCTGAACTGACTCAACTGAACGACCTGAAGTGAACTGACTGAACTGACAGTGAACTCACTGAACTGACTGAACCGACTGACTGAACCGAACTGACTGAACTGAACTGACTGGACTGAACTGACTGAATGAACTGACTGAACTGACTTAAATGACTGACTTAACTGACTGACTTAACTGAACTGACTGAACTAAACTGACTGAACTGACTGAACTGAACGAACTGAACTAAATGATCTGAACTGAACGAACTGAACTGAACGGACTAAGGTGAACGGACTGAACTGAATAGACTGAACTGAACAGACTGACTGAACGGACTGGCTGAAAGGACTGACAGAACGGACTGACATTGGACTGACTGACTGAACTGACTGACCTGACTGAACTGTTGGAACTGAACTGACAGAACTGAACTGACTGAACTGACAATTGAACTGAAGTGACTGAACTGACTGACCTGACTGAACGGAACTAACTGAACTGACTGAATTGACTGAACTGAGCTGACAACTAACTGACAGACCTTACTGAACTGAACTGACTGAACTGAACTGACCTGACATCTGAACTGACTGAACTGACTGAATGGACTGAACTGACCTGACCTAAACTCACTGAACTGACTTGACTGACTGGACTGACTGAACTGAAGTGACTGAACTGACTGAACTGACTGAATTGACTGAACTGACTGAACTGACTGAATTGACTGAACTGACTGAATGAAATGACTGAACTGATGGAACTGACTGAACGAACTGACTGAACGGACTTAACGGACTGACTGAACTGAACTGACTGAACTGACCAAACTGAACTGACTGACCTGACTGAACTAACTGACTAAACTGACTGACTGAACTGACTGACGTGTCTGAACTGAACTGACTGAAGTGACTGAACTGATTGAACTGAATGACCTGAACTTACTGAACTGAACGACCTGAACTGACTGAACTGACCGACCTGAACTGACAACTGAATGACCTGAACTGACTGAACTGAACAACCTGAACTGACTGAACTGAACAACCTGACCTGACTGAAGTGAACTGACTAAACTGACTGAACTGACAGAGTGAAATGACTGAACTGACTGAACTGACAGAGTGAAATAACTGAACTGACAGAACTGACTGAATGAACGAACTGACTGAACTGGCTGAGCGACTGACTGACTGAACTGACCTAACTGACTGAACTGAACTGACTGAACTGATTGAACTGAACTGAATGAAGTGACTGAACTGAACTGAACGACCTGAACTGACCGAACTGAACCGACTGAACTGAATGACCTGAACTGACTCAACTGAACGACCTGAAGTGAACTGACTGAACTGACAGTGAACTCACTGAACTGACTGAACCAACTGACTGAACCGAACTGACTGAATTGAACTGACTGGACTGAACTGACTGACTGAACTGACTTAACTGACTGACTGAACTGAACTGACTGAACTGAACGACCTGAACTGACTTAACTGAACAACCTGAACCGACTGAACTGAACGACCTGAACTGACTCAACTGAACGACCTGAAGTGAACTGACTGAACTGACAGTGAACTCACTGAACTGACTGAACCAACTGACTGAACCGAACTGACTGGACTGAACAGACTGAATGAACTGACTGAATGAACTGACTGAATGAACTGACTGAACTGACTTAACTGACTGACTTAACTGACTGACTGAACTGAACTGACTGAACTGAACTGACTGAACAGACTGGACTGACTGAACTGACCTGAACTGACCTAAACTGACTGAACTGACTTGACTGACTGGACTGTCTGAATGGACTGACTGGACTGAACTGACTGGACTGAAGTGACAACTGACTGAACTGAACTGACTGAACGAAATCGATGAACTGGCGGAACTGACTGAAGAACGGACTTAACGGACTGACTGAACTGACCGAACTGAACTGACTGACCTGACTGAACTGACTGAACTAACTGACTGAACTGTCTGACTGAAGTGACTGAACTGAACTGACTGAAGTGACTGAACGAAATAAACTGGACTGACTGAACGGACTGACTGAACTGAATGAACTAACTGACTGAACTGACTAAACTGAACTGAAGTGACTGAACTAACTGAACTGACTGATGTGTCTGAAGTTACAGAACTGATCTGACTGAAGTGACTGAACTGAATTGACTGAAGTGACTGAACTGAACTGGCTGAAGTGACTGAACTGACTGCACTGAACTGACTGAACTGAACTGACTGAAGTGACTGAACTGAATTGAACTGAACGATCTGAACTGACTTAACTGAACGACATGAACTGACTGAACTGAACAACCTGAACTGACTCAACTGAACGACCTGAAGTGAACTGACTGAACTGACAGTGAACTCACTGAACTGACTGAACCGACTGACTGAACCGAACTGACTGAACTGAACTGACTGGACTGAACTGACTGAATGAACTGACTGAACTGACTTAAATGACTGACTTAACTGACTGACTTAACTGAACTGACTGAACTAAACTGACTGAACTGACTGAACTGAACGAACTGAACTAAATGATCTGAACTGAACGAACTGAACTGAACGGACTAAGGTGAACGGACTGAACTGAATAGACTGAACTGAACAGACTGACTGAACGGACTGGCTGAAAGGACTGACAGAACGGACTGACATTGGACTGACTGACTGACTGAACTGACTGACCTGACTGAACTGTTGGAACTGAACTGACAGAACTGAACTGACTGAACTGACAATTGAACTGAAGTGACTGAACTGACTGACCTGACTGAACGGAACTGACTGAACTGAACTGACTGAATTGACTGAACTGAGCTGACAACTAACTGACAGACCTTACTGAACTGAACTGACTGAACTAACTTACCTGACATCTGAACTGACTGAACTGACTGAATGGACTGAACTGACCTGACCTAAACTCACTGAACTGACTTGACTGACTGGACTGACTGAACTGAAGTGACTGAACTGACTGAATTGACTGAACTGACTGAATGAAATGACTGAACTGATGGAACTGACTGAACGAACTGACTGAACGGACTTAACGGACTAACTGAACTGACTGAACTGACCAAACTGAACTGACTGACCTGACTGAACTAACTGACTAAACTGACTGACTGAACTGACTGAACTGAATTGACTGAACTAACTGACTAAACTGACTGACTGAACTGACTGACGTGTCTGAACTGAACTGACTGAAGTGACTGAACTGATTGAACTGAATGACCTGAACTTACTGAACTGAACGACCTGAACTGACTGAACTGACCGACCTGAACTGACAACTGAATGACCTGAACTGACTGAACTGAACAACCTGAACTGACTGAACTGAACAACCTGACCTGACTGAAGTGAACTGACTAAACTGACTGAACTGACAGAGTGAAATGACTGAACTGACTGAACTGACAGAGTGAAATGACTGAACTGACAGAACTGACTGAATGAACGAACTGACTGAACTGGCTGAGCGACTGACTGACTGAACTGACCTAACTGACTGAACTGAACTGACTGAACTGATTGAACTGAACTGAACTGAAGTGACTGAACTGACCTGAACTGACTGGACTGACCTGACAGACTGAATGTAACTGAACTAACTGACTGACTGAACTGACTGAATGAACGGACAACTGAACGGATTGACTGAAGTGACTGAACTGTTTGAACTGAACTGAATGAAGTGACTGAACTGAACTGAACGACCTGAACTGACCGAACTGAACCGACTGAACTGAACGACCTGAACTGACTCAACTGAACGACCTGAAGTGAACTGACTGAACTGACAGTGAACTCACTGAACTGACTGAACCAACTGACTGAACCGAACTGACTGAATTGAACTGACTGGACTGAACTGACTGACTGAACTGACTTAACTGACTGACTGAACTGAACTGACTGAACTGAACGACCTGAACTGAACGACCTGAACCGACTGAACAACCTGAACCGACTGAACTGAACGACCTGAACTGACTCAACTGAACGACCTGAAGTGAACTGACTGAACTGACAGTGAACTCACTGAACTGACTGAACCAACTGACTGAACCGAACTGACTGAACTGAACTGACTGGACTGAACAGACTGAATGAACTGACTGAATGAACTGACTGAACTGACTTAACTGACTGACTTAACTGACTGACTGAACTGACTGAACTGAACTGACTGAACATACTGGACTGACTGAACTGACCTGAATTGACCTAAACTGACTGAACTGACTTGACTGACTGGACTGTCTGAATGGACTGACTGGACTGAACTGACTGGACTGAACTGACTGAACGGACTGAACTGAAGTGACAACTGACTGAACTGAACTGACTGAACGAAATCGATGAACTGGCGGAACTGACTGAAGAACGGACTTAACGGACTGACTGAACTGACCGAACTGAACTGACTGACCTGACTGAACTGACTGAACTAACTGACTGAACTGTCTGACTGAAGTGACTGAACTGAACTGACTGAAGTGACTGAACGAAATAAACTGGACTGACTGAATGGACTGACTGAACTGAATGAACTAACTGACTGAACTGACTAAACTGAACTGAAGTGACTGAACTAACTGAACTGACTGATGTGTCGGAAGTTACAGAACTGATCTGACTGAAGTGACTGAACTGAATTGACTGAAGTGACTGAACTGAACTGGCTGAAGTGACTGAACTGACTGCACTGAACTGACTGAACTGAACTGACTGAAGTGACTGAACTGAATTGAACTGAACGATCTGAACTGACTTAACTGAACGACATGAACTGACTGAACTGAACAACCTGAACTGACTCAACTGAACGACCTGAAGTGAACTGACTGAACTGACAGTGAACTCACTGAACTGACTGAACCGACTGACTGAACCGAACTGACTGAACTGAACTGACTGGACTGAACTGACTGAATGAACTGACTGAACTGACTTAAATGACTGACTTAACTGACTGACTGAACTAAACTGACTGAACTGACTGAACTGAACGAACTGAACTAAATGATCTGAACTGAACGAACTGAACTGAACGGACTAAGGTGAACGGACTGAACTGAATAGACTGAACTGAACAGACTGACTGAACGGACTGGCTGAAAGGACTGACAGAACGGACTGACATTGGACTGACTGACTGACTGACTGAACTGACTGACCTGACTGAACTGTCGGAACTGAACTGACAGAACTGAACTGACTGAACTGACAATTGAACTGAAGTGACTGAACTGACTGACTTGACTGAACGGAACTGACTGAACTGAACTGACTGAATTGACTGAACTGAGCTGACAACTAACTGACAGACCTTACTGAACTGAACTGACTGAACTGAACTGACCTGACATCTGAACTGACTGAACTGACTGAATGGACTGAACTGACCTGACCTAAACTCACTGAACTGACTTGACTGACTGAACTGAACTGAAGTGACTGAATTGACTGAACTGACTGAATGAAATGACTGAACTGATGGAACTGACTGAACGAACTGACTGAACGGACTTAACGGACTGACTGAACTGAACTGACTGAACTGACCAAACTGAACTGACTGACCTGACTGAACTAACTGACTAAACTGACTGACTGAACTGACTGACGTGTCTGAACTGAACTGACTGAAGTGACTGAACTGATTGAACTGAATGACCTGAACTTACTGAACTGAACGACCTGAACTGAACGACCTGAACTGACTGAACTGACCGACCTGAACTGACAACTGAATGACCTGAACTGACTGAACTGAACAACCTGAACTGACTGAACTGAACAACCTGACCTGACTGAAGTGAACTGACTAAACTGACTGAACTGACAGAGTGAAATGACTGAACTGACTGAACTGACAGAGTGAAATGACTGAACTGACAGAACTGACTGAATGAACGAACTGACTGAACTGGCTGAGCGACTGACTGACTGAACTGACCTAACTGACTGAACTGAACTGAACTGACTGAACTGATTGAACTGAACTGAACTGAAGTGACTGAACTGACCTGAACTGATTGGACTGACCTGACAGACTGAATGTAACTGAACTAACTGACTGACTGAACTGACTGAATGAACGGACAACTGAACGGATTGACTGAAGTGACTGAACTGTTTGAACTGAACTGAATGAAGTGACTGAACTGAACTGAATGACCTGAACTGACCGAACTGAACCGACTGAACTGAACGACCTGAACTGACTCAACTGAACGACCTGAAGTGAACTGACTGAACTGACAGTGAACTCACTGAACTGACTGAACCAACTGACTGAACCGAACTGACTGAATTGAACTGACTGGACTGAACTGACTGACTGAACTGACTTAACTGACTGACTGAACTGACTGAACTGAACTGAACGACCTGAACTGACCGAACTGAACAACCTGAACCGACTGAACTGAACGACCTGAACTGACTCAACTGAACGACCTGAAGTGAACTGACTGAACTGACAGTGAACTCACTGAACTGACTGAACCGAACTGACTGAACTGAACTGACTGAACTGAACTGACTGGACTGAACTGACTGAATGAACTGACTGAATGAACTGACTGAACTGACTTAACTGACTGACTGAACTGACTGAACTGACTGAACTAAACTGACTGAACTGACTGAACTGAACGAACTGAACTGAACTAAACGATCTGAACTGAACGAACTGAACTGAACGGACTAAGGTGAACGGACTGAACTGAATAGACTGAACTGAACAGACTGACTGAACGGACTGGCTGAAAGGACTGACAGAACGGACTGACATTGGACTGACTGACTGAACTGACTGAACTGTCGGAACTGAACTGACAGATCTGAACTGACTGAATTGAACTGAAGTGACTGAACTGACTGACCTGACTGAACGGAACTGACTGAACTGAACTGACTGAATTGACTGAACTGAGCTGACAACTAACTGACAGACCTTACTGAACTGAACTGACTGAACTGAACTGACCTGACATCTGAACTGACTGAACTGACCTGACCTAAACTCACTGAACTGACTTGACTGACTGGACTGAACTGACTGAACTGAAGTGACTGAACTGACTGAACTGACTGAATTGACTGAACTGACAATGAAATGGCTGAACTGACGGAACTGACTGAACGAACTGACTGAACGGACTTACTGAACTGAACTGACCGAACTGAACTGACTGACCTGACTGAACTAACTGACTAAACTGACTGACTGAACTGACTGAACTGACTGACGTGTCTGAACTGAACTGACTGAAGTGACTGAACTGATTGAACTGAATGACCTGAACTGACTGAACTGAACGACCTGAACTGACTGAACTGACCGACCTGAACTGACAACTGAATGACCTGAACTGACTGAACTGAACAACCTGACCTGACTGAAGTGAACTGATTGAACTGACTAAACTGACAGAGTGAAATGACTGAACTGACTGAGTGAAATGACTGAACTGACAGAACTGACTGAATGAACGAACTGACTGAACTGACTGACTGAACTGACCTAACTGAACTGAACTGATTGAACTGAACTGAACAACTGAAGTGACTGAACTGACCTGAACTGACTGGA
This sequence comes from Cepaea hortensis, assembly GCA_963921405.1. Taxonomy (NCBI): domain Eukaryota; kingdom Metazoa; phylum Mollusca; class Gastropoda; order Stylommatophora; family Helicidae; genus Cepaea; species Cepaea hortensis. The sequence continues at coordinate 17,401 of CAWUFQ010000444.1, forward strand.
CTGACCTGACAGACTGAACGTAACTGAACTAATTGACTGACTGACTGAACTGACTGAATGAACGGAATGACTGAACGGACAACTGAACAGATTGACTGAAGTGACTGAACTGTTTGAACTGAACTGAATGAAGTGACTGAACTGAACTGAACGACCTGAACTGACCGATCTGAACAACCTGAACCGACTGAACTGAACGACCTGAACTGACTCAACTGAACGACCTGAAGTGAACTGACTGAACTGACAGTGAACTCACTGAACTGACAACCGACTGACTGAACTGACTGGACTGAACTGACTGAATGAACTGACTGAATGAACTGACTGAACTGACTGAACTGAACTGACTGAACTGACTGAACTGAACGAACTGAACTGAACTAAACGATCTGAACTGAACGAACTGAACTGAACGGACTAAGGTGAACGGACTGAACTGAATAGACTGAACTGAACAGACTGACTGAACGGACTGGCTAAAAGGACTGACAGAACGGACTGACATTGGACTGACTGACTGACTGACTGAACTGACTGACCTGACTGAACTGTCGGAACTGAACTGACAGAACTGAACTGACTGAATTGAACTGAAGTGACTGAACTGACTGACCTGACTGAACGGATCTGACTGAACTGAACTGACTGAATTGACTTAACTGAGCTGACAACTAACTGACAGACCTGACTGAACTGAACTGACCTGACATCTGAACTGACTGAACTGACCTGACCTAAACTCACTGAACTGACTTGACTGAACTGACTGAACTGAAGTGACTGAACTGACAATGAAATGGCTGAACTGACGGAACTGACTGAATGAACTGACTGAACGGACTTAACGGACTGACTGAACTGAACTAACTGACCGAACTGAACTGACTGACCTGACTGAACTAACTGACTAAACTGACTGACTGAACTGACTGACGTGTCTGAACTGAACTGACTGAAGTGACTGAACTGATTGAACTGAATGACCTGAACTGAACGACCTGAACTGACTGAACTGACCGACCTGAACTGACAACTGAATGACCTGAACTGACTGAACTGAACAACCTGACCTGACTGAAGTGAACTGATTGAACTGACTAAACTGACAGAGTGATATGACTAAACTGACAGAGTGATATGACTGAACTGACTGAACTGACAGAGTGAAATGACTGAACTGACAGAACTGACTGAATGAACGAACTGACTGAACTGACTGAGCAACTGACTGACTGAACTGACCTAACTGACTGAACTGAACTGACTGAACTGATTGAACTGAACTGAACTGAAGTGACTGAACTGACCTGAACTAACTGGACTGACCTGACAGACTGAACGTAACTGAACTAATTGACTGACTGACTGAACTGACTGAATGAACGGAATGACTCAACGGACAACTGAACGGATTGACTGAAGTGACTGAACTGTTTGAACTGAACTGAATGAAGTGACTGAACTGAACTGAACAACCTGAACTGACCAAACTGAACAACCTGAACCGACTGAACTGAACGACCTGAACTGACTGAACTGAATGACCTGAACTGATTGATCTGAACGACCTAACTGACTGAACTGAACGACCTGAACTAAACTGACTGACTGAACTGACTAAACTGACTGACTGAACTGACAGTGAAATGACAGAACTGACTGACTGAACTGACTGACTGAATTGACTGAACTGAACTGACTGACTGAACTGACTGACTGATTGAACTGCCTGAACTGAAGTGTTTGAACTGAACTGAACTTAACTGAACTGACTGAACTGACCGAACTGAACGAACTGAGCTGAACGAACTGAATGAACTAAACTGAACAAACAGACTGAACAGACAGACTGAACCTACTGACTGACCGGACTGACTGAACGGACAGACTGAACAGACTAAACTGACTGAACTGATTAAACTGATTAAGCTGACTGGACTGACTGGACTGAACTGACTGACTGAACTGACTGGACTGAATGGAATGAACTGACTGACTGAACTGAGTGACTGACTGAACGGACTGAGTGCAGTGACTGAACTGAACTGACTGAAATGAACTGACTGACGTGACAGAACTGACTGAACTGAATTGAATGAAGTGAAACAACTGAACTGAACGAACTGAACTGACTGGACTGTCTGACTGGACTGAACTGACTGAACTGACTGAATAAAATGACTGAATGAACTGACTGAACGGACTGAACAGACTGACTGAACTGAACTGACTGGACTGAACTAACTGACTCATTTGACTGAACTGACTGAACGAACTGACTAACTGAACTGACTGACTGAAGTGATTGAACTGAAATGACTGAAGTGACTGAACTGACTGAACAGACTGAAGTGACTGAACTGAACTGACCTGTTTGTACTGACTGACTGAACTGATTGGACTGACTGAACTGACCTGAACTGGCCTAAACTGACTGAACTGACTGAACTGACTGGACTGACTGGACTGTCTGAATGGACTGACTGGACTGAACTAACTGGACTGAACTGACTGAACAGACTGAACTGAAGTGACTGAACTGAACTGACTGAACTGAACTGACTGAACGAAATTGATGAACTGGCAGAACTGACTGAAGGAACGGACTTAACGGACTGACTGAACTGACCGAACTGAACTGACAGACCTGACTGAACTGACTGAACTAACTGACTAAACTGACTGACTAAACTGACTGACTGAACTGTCTGACTGAAGTGACTGAACTGAACTGACTGAAGTGACTGAACGAAATAAACTGGACTGACTGAACTGAATGAACTAACTGACTGAACTGACTAAACTGAACTGAAGTGACTGAACTAACTGAACTGACTGTACCCAGGTATTTGTATGTTTCCGTTCTTTTAATGGTCATATTATCTATTTGTATGTGGCCAGAGTTTTTAGCCATTCCGTCTCTTGAAATTACCATATATTCTGTCTTATCTTGGTTGATAACCAGCCCCATCTGTTGGGCTTTTTCCTTTAAGTGAGTCAATATTTCCAATGTCTTTTGTTCACTTTGCCCTATAATATCTATATCATCTGCATAACCAAGCAGCTTGGATGTTCCTCCAATATCACATTCCTCCTTTACCTTCCTTACAACTTTCTCTAGAGCCAGATTGAAGAGTAGCGGCGATAGTACAATGGGTGCCAACACATTTTATAAATATTAAGTTGTTTAAAAATCAAAGGTTTTTAGGCTGAACCATGCAATTATATGTATTACTGTGGGCTGACAAAACAAGCATAAAGCAAAATACTTGTCATATTACACGTTCTGAGATAACACATGGGGCAGTGAGGAGTATTTTGTGCTATATTCACTGGGACAGGAGCGGAGCATAATGGTGAAAACCTGTTGCCGTGAAGTTGGAACCGCAAATAATGACACATAACGAAGCAACCAAAATGGCCAACAGATTTGGTTCATAATGAACAGGACATTCCCATACGTGCTCAGTCCCCTCATTCAACAGCCAGCGAAGAGTCATACTACTAATCATTCCCACCGCTATCTGATTAAATGTTCTGGTCTTCCCTCTCAGTTTTGAGATTCTTCCAGAACCCCTGCCGATCCCCCGCAATCTCATTCTTTCCACATATGGGTTCCCAATCTGTTCATCCGCCTTCTCCACCTGGTCCCACAAGCACACGACCACCTCCCCCTTGTCTATAGGCAAGATACCACCAAGAGATGCATTCCCTGCTAGCCTATCAGCCTGTTCATTCCCCATACACCCGCATGGCCAGAGCAAAATATCCATACAATTCTCACAATCTGTGACATGATTGAAGCCCTATATATGCTGGTTGACAGGTCAAGAGTACCTCACCACATACTATTTCTTTTTATATTGAACATTTTGAAGCTCAAATTAAATGATAGCCAGCAATTAATTTTTTGTGAAATCTTAATTCTTCAGAAGAAACAAACATCTGAAATGAACCACGGAAACCCTACATGTATTTGTATATATACATTTTGCACATTGAAAATGCACTGAAAGGCACAATGCCTGTTCTGATTGTACACATTTGTAGTCAGTGAAGCATTTAAGAAAACTGGAGTGCTTTTTGCACTGACTATATAACTGAAATATTAGGATCACTTAATAAATTATAAAAATTATATTTCAGTCTGCGGAAATAAAATTGTACCAAAAGCCACTTGTATTTGCTATTATAGTGCATGTTCTGAAGAAATTAACCACCAATCATATTTTGAAAAGTAAAATAACTAAAGTAAATTATTTGAGATTAACAATAGAGATCTAACTATGTATGTGTTTGTGTACAGAGGCAGACCAAGAGAAATTACGTTGGACAGATTGAGACGGTGGCATGGAGGAATATCAGCAGCAGAATCCAGAAAACCTAAGATGGAGATCTGTGGAGAGTCATGAACTCCTACGCCAGCCGGCATGACACTTGATGATGGTGAACAGAAGGTATATGATGGCTATGATGACTCTGAGGTGTGCTTTACATAAATGTGTGCTGTTTGCATGCATTAGATGTACATTTATAATTTATATGTATATTAACTGCGTGGAGTTCTTATATTGTAAGACATGTCTCTACTTGTACAATCTGTCTGTGCAAACATGTCTGCGGATGCCTGTAAGAGTACAAGTGAGAATGTCAGTACCTGTATTGTATGTGTTGAACAATGACAGTTACACATCATACACTTCTTACCGCGGACAACGTGATTCCTCTGTAACTGGGCATCCTAAACAATCGGCACTCAATGTTTAACAAAGTTAGACTGGAGTAAAACAACGGGATGCCCGCTGTCTGTCCGTGTGTACTCCACAAATCACCGACCCGTCTGACCAGGGCTCATGGACATTTTTATTTTGAAGTTCACTCACTCACGGATTTCACAGTCTGCAGACGGGTCGGTTAAAATTGTTCACCGCAAACTCAGCGAAACAAATAAATGAAATATACTGCAATAATCCGCTCTCCGACACGAAGTGTTTTTTTTATTAAAATGTTCACTCTCAAACGGCGTGAATGAGGGTTATAGTTAGTTAGTTAGTCGACAGATCATCCTCATTGCACATCGAACCATTCAGTCCATAAGTGCTCGGGTCCCCTCCTCAGCAAATCCCGCAGTGTGTAGCGGCTAACGACGCCAGTTCTGTGTTGGTTTATCAATCTTCTCTGGCTTCCTGCGTAGTGTTCTTGTTTGGCCACACCTCTTTTAATTTGCTGCTCTCGCAGTCTGGACATGGTTGTAGATTCACAGTCATCACTTGGTTCACGCAAAAGTGAATGAGGGTAAAGCCACCTGCCTCGCGTTCCGAAGGTTGTGGGGTAGATTCCGGGGTACTTCAATTTTAATTCACCGCAAACAACCGCAAACAAAGAAGAATCCCTTCGAGCCTCATTTGCATCGGTCCGGCGTTCATTTTCCGGTTTAGTGTTCGGTGGACTGCTAGACCGATCGATGGATGTTGTTTTTAGTTTTGGGCCCGTAGGGCCCAAAAACCTAAAAACATCCATCGATCGGTCGTCGACAGTGAGGGCCCGTAGGGCCCAAAAACCTAAAAACATCCATCGATCGGTCTAGCAGTCCACCGAACACTAAACCGGAAAATGAACGCCGGACCGATGCAAATGAGGCTCGAAGGGATTCTTCTTTGTTGCGGTGAATTAAAATTGAAGTACCGATTCCGGGTTCCGCCATTGGGTTCACGAGTGCAGTTTTCTCGTAGACTCCTGGGGATCATCGCTGGAGCTACGGAGTTCGGTTTTGCACGATGCTTTCACCGAACGACAGAGCCATATTCAATAAAACCCGGTGCAATAAATAACTTTAAACGCCCTTAAGCGGTGTGAATGTTGTCAATGTTTTGACCCTGTTTGTTTGGTCAGTGCTTGTTTGGTCAGTGTCTCTTTTGTCAGTGCTTGTTTGGTCAGTGTGTATTTTGTCAGTGTGCTTGTCTGGTCAGTGTTTGTTTGGTGAGTGTGTGATTGGTCAGTGTGTGTTTGGTCAGTGTTTGTGTGATCAGTGTTTGTTTGGTGAGTGTGTGATTGGTCAGTGTGAGTTTGGTCAGTGTTTGTGTGATCAGTGTTTGTTTGGTGAGTGTGTGATTGGTTAGTGTGTGTTTGGTCAGTGTGTGTTTGGTCATTGTGTGATTGGTCAGTGTGTGTTTTGTCAGTGTTTGTGTGATCAGTGTTTGTTTGGTGGGTGCGTGATTGGTCAGTGTGTGTTCGGTCAGTGTTTGTGTGATCAGTGTTTGGTCAATGTTGTTTGGTCAGTATATTTGTTTGATCAGCGTGTGTTTGGTAAGTGTTTGTTTGGTCAGTTTGACTTTGATCAGTGTTTGTTTATTCAGTGTTTGTTTGTTCAGTGTGTGTTTGGTCAGTGTGGGTTTGGTCAGTGTGTGTTTGGTCAGTGTGTGTTTGGTCCGTGTGTATTTGGTCAGTATTTGGTCAGTGAATGTTTGGTCAGTGTGTGTGTTTGGTCAGTTAGTGTTTGGTCAGTGTGTGTTTGGTCAGTGAGTGTTTAGTCCGTGAGTGTTTGGTCAGTGTGAGTGTATGGTAAGTGTGTGTTTAGTCAGTTTTTGTTTGGTCAGCGTGTGTTTTTTCCGTGTTTGTTTGGTCAATGTGTGTTTGGTCTGTGTTTGTTTGGTCAGCGTGTGTTGTGTTCGTATGTGTTTAGTCAGTGTGTGTTTAGTCAGTGTTTGTTTGATCAGTGTGTGTTTGGTCAATGTTTGTTTGGTCAGTGTTTGTTTGGTCCGTGTATGTTTGGTCCGTGTGTGTTTGGTCAGTGCGCGATTGGTCAGTGTTTGTTTGGTCAGTGTTTGTTTGGTCCGTGTGTGTTTGGTCCGTGTGTGTTTAGCCCGTGTGTGTTTGGTCCGTGTGTGTTTGGTCAGTGTGTGTTTGGTCAGTGTGTGTTTGGTCAGTGTGTGTTTGGTCCGTGTGTATTTGGTCAGTGTTTGGTTAGTTAATGTTTGGTCTGTGTGTGTGTTTGGTCAGTGAGTGTTTGGTCAGTGAGTGTTTGGTCAGTGTGTGTTTGGTCGGTGTGTATGTTTGGTCAGTGAGTGTTTGGTTAGTGTGAGTGTATGGTAAGTGTGTTTTTAGTCAGTTTTTGTATGGTCAGCGAGTGTTTTTTTTCGTGTTTGGTCAATGTGTGTTTGGTCAGTGTGTGTTTGGTCAGTGTGCGTTTGGTCAGTGTGTGTGTTTGGTCAGTGTGTGTGTTTGGTCAGTGAGTGTTTCGTCAGTGAGTGTTTGGTCAGTGTGAGTGTATGGTAAGTGTGTGTTTAGTCAGTTTTTGTTTGGTCAGCGTGTGTTTTTTCCGTGTTTGTTTGGTCAATGTGTGTTTGGTCTGTGTTTGTTTGGTCAGCGTGTGTTTTGTTCGTATGTGTTTAGTCAGTGTGTGTTTAGTCAGTGTTTGTTTGATCAGTGTGTGTTTGGTCAATGTTTGTTTGGTCAGTGTTTGTTTGGTCCGTGTATGTTTGGTCCGTGTGTGTTTGGTCAGTGCGCGATTGGTCAGTGTTTGTTTTGTCAGTGTGTGTTTGGTCAGTGTGTGTTTGGTCAGTGTGTGTTTGGTCCGTGTGTATTTGGTCAGTGTTTGGTCAGTTAATGTTTGGTCAGTGTGTGTGTTTGGTCAGTGAGTGTTTGGTCAGTGAATGTTTGGTCAGTGTGTGTTTGGTCAGTGTGTATGTTTGGTCAGTGAGTGTTTGGTCAGTGAGTGTTTGGTCAGTGAGTGTTTGGTCAGTGTGAGTGTATGGTAAGTGTGTTTTTAGTCAGTTTTTGTATGGTCAGCGTGTGTTTTTTCCGTGTTTGTTTGGTCAATGTGTGTTTGGTCAGTGTGTGTTTGGTCAGTGTGTGTTTGGTCAGTGTGTGTGTTTGGTCAGTGTGTGTGTTTGGTCAATGAGTGTTTCGTCATTGAGTGTTTGGTCAGTGTGAGTGTATGGTAAGTGTGTTTTTAGTAAGTTTTTGTTTGGTCAGCGTGTGTTTTTTCCGTGTTTGTTTGGTCAGTGTGTGTTTGGTCAGTGTGTGTTTGGTCCGTGTGTACTTGGTCAGTGTTTCGCCAGTGAATGTTTGGTCAGTGTGTGTGTTTGGTCAGTGTTTGTGTTTGGTCAGTGAGTTTTTGGTCAGTGAGTCTTTGGTCAATGAGTGTTTGGTCAGTGTGAGTGTATGGTAAGTGTGTTTTTAGTCAGTTTTTGTTTGGTCAGGGTGTGTTTTTTTCGTGTTTGTTTGGTCAATGTGTGTTTGGTCAGCGTGTGTTGTGTTCGTATGTGTTTAGTCAGAGTGTGTTTAGTCAGTGTTTGTTTGGTCAGTGTGTGTTTGGTCCATGTTTGTTTGGTCAGTGTTTGATTGGTTCGTGTCTGTCTTTTCCGTTTAGGTTTGGTCAGTGTGTGTTTAGTCAGTATGTGTTTGGTCCGAGTGTGTTTGGTCCGTGTTTGTTTGGTCAGTGTTTGTTTGGCCAGTGTATGTTTGATCAATATATGCTTGGTCAGTGTGTGTTTGGTCCGTGTATGTTTGGTCAGTGTATGCTTGGTCAGTGTGTGTTTGGTCCTTGTATGTTTGGTCAGTTCTTGTTCGGTGAGTATTTGTTTAGTCCGTATTCATTTGGTCAGTGATTTCCATATGTTGTATATGGGTCTTATTTTTATTGGCTGTCCATCATCCTCATGTGCCTTACCAACTGGCGTGAGTAATCACGCTTCTTCAAATCTTGCTACCTACAATGGCATGTATTCGTATGGTCAGTGCTTTTTTGGTTGTGTGTGTATGGTCCGCATTCGTTTGGTCAGTGTCTGTTACACACTAACAGCATGTATCAATTTGTTACTTCTTTTATCAATTCGTGTGCTGACTCCCTTCCGTGCCATGACACAGACTCCAGAATTTTCTATCGCCGTCTACCTCTATCTCTCTTTCCGCAAATCTCCTCGGTTGTCACATGTTCCATTTTTTTGTCTTCTCATAATAACGTCACAAAATTAGGATTGCCTGTTTCTAATGTCTGTTATAGGTTGTCTTTGCGACTTAGCCTCCCTCAGTGGCTTTTTGGGAACATTGGTGGAGTAGAGGAGTGGGTCAGAATGCCAGGGGTAAAGTCAGGGAGGTACAGGGTCATAATAAAAATATAACATTGGATCGTAAATGCCGGGATTAGCCGGCAGGCTGCAGTGAATGGGAGATGCAACAATTGATCTACGACAGTTCGCTACAAGGTGATGTAATCATCTACATGGATGGCCCTGTGGTAAGAGGTAAAAGATATACTTGGGGGTTCGTGGTGAAGGTCGGTGGGCCATGTCCCAATCCATGTTTCGGCAGTTCTACAGCCAACACGAGGCCTTTTCGGCTGCCTGGCCCAGTTGTTTTTATGCCTGAGTTCTTGCTGGTCCTTGTATGCCCATTTGCTTTAACACATCATACACGGAGTGGGAGACCAGACCTCTTGCCCCTACCTCAACAGCGCATAACCTGACAGTGTACCCGTCCCGTCTGAGACTAGCAACCGTGTTACCGTACTTCTCCATCTTGTACACATACTGCTCCTCCATATTTGACTCGTATGGGACTGTCAGCTCATTCAGCGTGAGCTATTTGGCGGACGAGGAGTGAAGTACGATGTTAGGTGGCAAGCCAAACTCTCGGATCACCACAGGGTACTCCCTCACAACCCTTTAGGTCCACAGTCCGCTCCCAATCACCCACGCCATCGACAACGGTCAGTCCGCAGAGCAGCCTTCCTTGTCTCTGCATTGTTGCCCGGCTCGGCCAAGTAAATTCACAGCGGCCTCGGCCTGGCTCCTTTGTTCGCCTACATTCTGGCTACATCCACTATGGCTGCCAACCCAGCGAAGACTGTTGTGACGCCATGTGAATCGGTCTTCGGTTTGCATGCGGACAATACGTGCTTCGCTGTCTGGACCTTTCTACAGAGGGGACAGGACGGGTCGGTGGCTTTACCCCACTTGACCAGGTTGGCAGCTGATGGCAAGACATCGTAGAGGGTTCGGACGACGAAACTTAAGGGCGGTGGTGCCATACGCCATATCTCATTCCAGGTAAGGGATTTCTGCACTATCTCTTCCCATGACATCCACTGGCCCTGCTGCGCCTGTTGGTCAGCCATTTGTACTCTCTCTTCGTCCTCTCCCTCGCTGATCTCCTGGACCACCATGTCTCTGCATTCCTTAGTCGTCGCCTTGGACCACATCGGAGCTCTGTCATGGTGCCCCCCCCCCCATCACCCCCTTCAGCTTGAGTGCTGCCTAGGCATCTTCGACTGCTTCGACGACTTGCCACTTCCTTCCCGTTCTCAAGGCGGGCTGTGAGGTACTGACTGCTTCATCTGGAGACTCGCACAGCATCATCGCGAGTCTGGCTTTTAATACTTTTAATTCTTCCATGAGGGACCAGAACGGGAGGACGAGCTTACTCTGCTTACAATATAGTGCGACCGTCGTGAGGCATGATGGTGCTCCAAGCCACTTCCTTATGTACTTGTTTATTTTCATCTACATCGTTTTCACCGTGGTCGTGCGTGTATCATATATCAGCAGCGACCACAGGAGTTTCAGAATAAACATGAATTGGAGACAACAGATCTTGAATTTGCCTGTCAGCCTGCTTTGGTCAATGGTACGCAGACCGTTCGGCGATTGCCCCACCGAACAGTCATGTAATTAAATGCACTACCCTCGCTCGGAGGGGAGGCTATGGAGTCGACACGGGACAGTGCAAGTTCTTGCTCTTAGTTGAGAGATTGTTATTCGCCCTGCAGTCACCGCTTTAACCAGACTCCGTCGGCAGATCGATCAGCAGACCGTTCGCAGACACTTCTTGTATCTCTACCACCGCGTTCCTGTCGGTCAGGGTTGCATCGTACACACGACTGAGACTCTTTACCGGTTGCTCTATCACAGTGGGAATTGCTTGCCCGGCAACTATGAACGCCCTTTCCGCTGCTCTACCCTCCACGATCGACAGACTTCATGATTACTTGGGCTTGAAACTCATTCTGCAACAGGAAAGCAGTTCATCTAGTCTGTGGAGGTTGCTGCGAGTATCACACTCCTTCGGTGTCATGATTGTCGTATAGTCCACGAAGGCCTTCAGTGGCGGACAGTTTTTCTTTCCTCGCTGAGTTTCGTACCGTGTGCGTAGCCGGATGCCGCACCAGGATCACCTGCATGGCCATGACAAATAATATCAGCGAGATCGTACATCCCATGGCAATATCCACCTGCAGGTCGATCGGTCTGGTAGTGAACGTCTTGGTCGAGAAACGGAAAGAGAAGCCCGAGAAGTATTGCTCCAATTTCCTCTGGCACGTGATACGTCTTGAGTGCATGCCTCGACATCTGGTGAGGGAACTGACCCGTACGCGTTGGCCAGATCCAACCACATCACGTGGAGTTCCTCCTTCTTTATCTTCGTTCTCTGGATAGCTTCCCAGATCATGGTGTCGTTTTCTAGACATACACCAGGTAGGTATCCCCCCTGTTTGAACCGCCGTGTCGATGTACTTATTCCTCATCAAGTACGTCGTGATTCGGATAGTCGTGTCTGAGAAGGATATTTTCCCCTCGACGTTCAGGAGAGAGATCAGCCTGAATTGGGCAATACTGGTCGAGTTTTTCTTTTTGGGAATGTAGATTCCGTTGGCTTTCTTCCACTCCGCGCTGATGTGCTTGTGTTTCCACGCGGGTTTAAGTATCCGGTGGAGTTTCTTAAGGACATTCGGGAACCTCTTGTATACTGTGTAAGGCACACCGTTGGGCCCCGGTGCAGACTTTCCACGTGCCTTTTTGATCACCGAAACCACCTCGCCCCAGAACGGATGCTTGGCATTGAAACCCACAGTTGGTTTATCCGGCCATTTGAGCCCCTCAATTTCTCCGAGTGGGACGTCCCGCTGGGCATTGGAGTACATCGTCATGAGGTTGTTCTCCAGCTCCTCATTGCTGACATTGAGGATGCCGGATCACGGCTGCTCGAACAAGTCCCAAGCAATCTTGTATGGTTCCGGGGAGAGTTTCTCACGTTCCTTCCCAGTTTTCCACCTGTTCTTGCAGAACCTTTCCGCTAAATAGAGGGCATTGTGTCTGGCTTTCAGATGTTGCCACACCTGGCGCAAGCCCTCTTTCTCATGATCGGCTTGACTCGAGCGGCTTGACTCTGTGCCTTTACCCACGCTGGCAGTTTCTGCTGTCTAGTATTCTTCGGGCTAGCTGCTTCCTTTCTCATGATCGGCTTGACTCTGTGCCTTTACCCACGCTGGCAGTTTCTGCTGTCTAGTCTTCTTCGGGCTAGCTGCTTCCTTTCTCATGATCGGCTTGACTCTGTGCCTTTACCCACGCTGGCAGCTTCTGCTGTCTAGTCTTCTTCGGGCTAGCTGCTTCCTTTCTCATGATCGGCTTGACTCTGTGCCTTTACCTCCGCTGGCAGCTTCTGCTGTCTAGTCTTCTTCGGGCTAGTTGCTTCCTTTCTCATGATCGGCTTGACTCTGTGCCTTTACCTCCGCTGGCAGCTTCTGCTGTCTAGTATTCTTCGGGCTAGCTGCTTCCTTTCTCTCGCTGCTACCAAACTGACGCAGCGAGTGGAGGTATACAATCTCTCCGAACTTTTGCACCTTCTCCTCTAGTGGCGTGTGTTTTAGCTCATCCTCTAAAACAGGGGACAACGTCTCATCTAATCGCGCCCACTCTGCCATCTCGGTGGCCGGGGGGGGGGGGGGGGATTAATCTTCGCACTGAGACTCTCGGAAGGTTGCTCGGGTGCGTCACCGGGGACTTTGACTTGTCTTCTCAGCTCTGTGGGGTTCTCCTTGGGTGAGATCCTCTAACGTCTTATTGATATCCCTTTCACGGGAGTGCTGTTTATTCTCCTGTGACGTACTCTCTCACTTCTTTCGTCCAGCGTGAATTCTCATTCCCCGGTAGGAGACAAAGCTTTTACCACAGACGCATGCCCTGCCCGGTCGTTCGGCTGAGGTCAAGGTCGGTTCGACGGTCTGAATCGTCAACATGTGGTCACTGTTGGATCTTTCATGTTCTCTCATTTCGGAGGATATAAGGGGCATATACTTGTACTTTCATTTGACGATGACAATGACTTTATACAGCATTAGGGGTCTGCTGTCAACTCCACCCTTTTACCGGTTGGGTCAATTCCACCACTGCGTTGCGGCAATGCCAGTCTTTCCAGGGCGTCAGTCTTCAGTCTCTCTTTCCAGATTGTCCGTCCGTCTATCCGGATTGTCTGATGGACTGGTCATAAATCAGTGATAAAAACTCAGCCGCGGAGCAAACACGGCTTGGGGTGGGTTCTGATCATCAGAAGCGGTCCCCATTCCCCGAATGTTTCGACCCATTTACCTACTGGACATTCTCTAGGGGCGGATGACCCCGGGCGTCTTTCCCCTGCCGTATGAGACGTTCAGTCAATGTCGTTGTCCTTGTTTGTGCTTGTACCTTAGCTGTGAACAACACACAAACTACCTGCCAGCTGCTCTTCCACTTCAATATTTTGCGACAGTGTATACCTATTTTCGGCTGGCTATACCACTTTGCAGCAGTGTTGTCAAAGATGGCGGCGTACACAGAAGTGTAAAGTAAAGCGTCAACTGTAGCAGGTCCTTCGTTTTCACTTGTCCTTCTATCTGCTGCCGTATATTCAGCCTGTAAGTGTCAACCGCACCGCCTCATTTATTGCTACTTTAGTCTAGCAATTTTGATCATGTTTTTACAATTGGGTTTTTAATTATGAAACCATCACAGCTTGACAAAACTAGAGAGTCGCGGTTCCAACTTCACGGCAAATGCGCCAAAAAGGTTAATCGTTAACTCAAGTTAACTCCATAATGCTCCGTTCCTGTGCCAGTGAATATCACATACAATGCTCCTCACTGCCCTATGTGAAAATTGGAAGAAACAGCAATACCGATAAACCCACGGCACTCACAAGCAAGTACATGCATGAGACCGCTGCCAGAATGCCAGCCAACACCAAGCCAACATTACAGTTACAGTTCATCGTGGATGGAAGCGGAAGTCACTAGGAAAGCAGCAGCTTCACACACATCACTGCATAATGCAAAACTAGCTAGTTCAGCAACTGGCTGCCACCATTTTATGAACATGCAGTTCACAATATAAAACCTCAGACAGATGTAAAACCATTCCATTCCACACAAAATCCACAGCTCACAGTGTCGCTCCAAGCACTTAACTCAGTAGCTGGTCAACGGAACCATGTACTACCAGTCCAACATGAGGAAAATGCCTAAGCAAGCTGTGGCCAGAAGCATAACCATTCCAGAGGCCTTTACAGCTCAACTGACTATCCGCCATATTGGACAGGATGCTTTGATAGAAAATATTTCAATTGCCATGGGTCAATAATACTGTCACATTTGACATTAATGATGTCAGATGCTGTGGGTCATTAATGATGTGTGATGCTGTGGTTCCCAATAATAACTGTCATAGTACAATGAGTTAGCTGTGGTTAACACCAATTGAAGATGTCAGCAGTAAAGTTTTGACATTGGAAGTGTCAGGGCCTGAAATATGGGTTTACATGTTGTATCCTCAAGTTTCATTAGTATAATATAACATGTTGATAATTGAACTGATTTATGAGTGACTTGTTGACTAGATATTCTATTTGACTCTCTCACATCCTCCATCTTCTTATGTTCACGAATAACACAATGAAACTGAACACCAATGCTGTTTTAAACAGTATATTGTCACACTATATAACAATATCCTGGTGCGAGGAAATGCAACCCAAAGACAAAATAGTCAAGGCAGGGCAGACCAGGCCCTAAGCCTTGGTTGGCAGCTGGTCTAGGATCGAAGCTCTGGCAGGCGGACAGTTAGAGCATTGCTTTGCTGATCCGGCAGCTTCTGAAGCGTGTCTTGTTCCAGATGTATAGGTGTCAACTTTCCTCTGGAGTGAACTAGGCAGGCCGAGAGAGGGATCATGCTGCATGGGCAACACATGGTTTTTTTATTTTAGCCCAGGCTTTGTGCTATGGAGAGGCAATAACTCCATCCCTGGTCTTAACCGGTCTCGGAATCAAAGCAAGAGGCAACTATTACGGGTTATAAGTCCTTGTCAGTTGACGTAGACATGGGGCGCCACGCGTTGCCTCTGATGGTGGGAGACACCTACAGGTGTCACTGATCAGCTACCGCCCGCCTCAAGCTGGGCAGCCCCTGGCCAATTGGGTGCTAATCCTCCACAGCCTGCCTGCTTCAATGGGTGCTTGGGGCTAGGACAAAATCTGAATCGCATTCTGTAAAACCAATGCACCAGGTACTAATAAAAATAATAATAGAAACCTCAAGCTACGGCTTGCAACCTGGAACGTAAGAACCATGTGTCCAGGATTTTCCACTGACTTGACAAATATTGACGATGTGAGAAAAACGGCTGTGATTGATGCTGAACTCAATCGTCTTAACATTGATATTGCTGGCCTGCAGGAGACTCGCCTCACTGAGGAAGGGTCACTAAGGGAAAACAATTACACCTTTTTTTGGAAGGGTAGAGGGCAGGCAGAAAAAAGGTAACATGGTGTGGGCTTTGCAGTGAAGAATTTGCTACTGGGAATGATTGATATCCCAGCTGGAAGTAATGAAAGATCATTATCCCTGCGCTTGGCAACCTCTTGTGGATTTGCCACCATTATCACTGCATATGCACCGACACTCGCTTCCTCTGATGATGTGAAGGATTCGTTCTATGAGGAGCTAGACTCTGTGATCAAGGCAGTTCCAAAATCCGACTACATCTATATGCTCGGTGATTTCAATGCTCGTGTGGGCAAGGACTCGAGTTCATGGCCAGTGTGCCTTGGAAAATACAACATCGGTCGCATGAATGATAATGGGCAAAGGCTGCTGGAGCATTGCACTAGAAATGACCTATGTATTACAAACTCCTTTTTTAAAACAAAAGAGTTGCATAAGGTCACATGGAAACATCCAAGATCCGGCCATTGGCATCAGTTGGACTTCATTATCACATGGAGACACCATCTGAACCATAACTCGAATCATTAAAATCATTAACTCGAAGTTACCACAGTGCTGACTGTGATACAGATCATTCTTTGGTTGTTGCAAGGGTTAGACTGAGACCAAAGAGAATCTACACAGCTAAACACAAATCTAGCCCCAGGATTAATATTATTAACACTCACGATCCTGGAAAGTGCTTTGAATTTCAACAGCAACTTGAAGACGCTTTTACTGATACATCAGAAAATTGTATAGCAAATGATAAATGGAGTGCCTCTCCATAGCACAAAGCCTGGGCTAAAATAAAGAAACCATGTGTTGCCCATGCAGCATGATCCCTCTCTCGGCCTGCCTAGTTCACTCCAGAGGAAAGTTGACACCTATAATCTGGAACAAGACAAGCTGCAGAAGCTGCCGGATCAGCAAAGCAATGCTCTAACTGTCCGCCTGTCGGAGCTTCGATCCTAGACCAGCTGCCAACCAAGGCTTAGGGCCTGGTCTGCCCTGCCATGACTTATTTTGTCTTTGGGTTGCATTTCCTCGCATTTCCTCATCCATTCAGTCTCTCTCCTACTCAAGCAACCATCTCCATACTGAACCATCATTCTTCTGCAGATTTTTAAAGGTTTTACACTCTCTGACCACAAAAAAAAAACCCACAAATAATGCCTCATTGTTCTTCCTTGGTGCAAATAGATAGTGGGGCAGCCATTTTGTTATCGCTATTGCACATATGTAATCTGCTTGGTCCTCATGACCCCAACATGGGGTATAGCTTCAGAGCCAGCTTGTGTCTTGTAATCAGATTTTTGTATTGTCCATTCTATTCCAACATTAGACACAGACATCAAAATGAGCACATTATGAGAAGAAATAAACTATAGAACTTGAGGGCAAGATTGAGGGGAACAGAACATGGGGAAGGCAGAGAAGTAAATATCTGGATGGCTTGACCACGTAGCATGGTTGGGACAAGAACACGGAGGTGATCCACAACTCTGGTGATCGTGTTAGATGGCGAAACATGACTGCCCACGCTTATCAGCACGGTACATAATGAGGATGAAGATTCTCTTCCATGCACTTTATACTAACATTTCTGTTACTTAATGGCTTTCTCTCGCAAACTGATTTTGTATTGTTCATTGGTTGTTACTATGTTTAAGGTGAGTTTTTAATACAATACACTTGTCTAACTCTCTTACAGATATGAGAAAATGACATGCCTAGATGACAGAGCTAATTTACATAAGATCTTTGACCTCATTGAGACTGGAAGTAATGGTCATCTAGAACTGTTGCCTGCACTACACATCAGGGGACAGAGTTCATCTTCTGCTAGATTCCCACCGCTGACGGTGAGTTCAAATAATCATGATTGCTGACAAATTAAGTTTGTGAATATATAAGAGTGGGGGAGGCATAGACGTGCACTGTGAAACTATGAGTGGAGAGTGGATTCACTTAGATGTGCACTGTGAAACAATAAGAGTAGAGAGTGGATTCACTTAGATGTGCACTGTGAAACTATAAGAGTGGAGAGTGGATTCACTTAGATGTGCACTGAATCTGTGAGAGTGGGGAGTGGATTTGCTTAGATGTTCACTGTGAATCTATAAGAGGGGAGTGGATTCACTTAGACGTGCACTGTGAAACTATAAGGGTGGATTCACTTAGATATGCAGTGTGAAACTATAAGAGTGTGGAGTGGATTCACTTAAATGTGCACTGTGAAACTATAAGAGTGGGGAGTGAATTCACTTAGATGTGCACTGTGAATCTATAAGAGTAGGGAGTGGATTCACTTAGACATGCACTGTGAATCTATAAGAGTGGGGAGTGGATTCACTTAGACGTGCACTGTGAAACTATAAGAGTGGGGAGTGGATTCACTTAAATATGCACTGTGAATCTATAAGAGTGCTCGGTGGATTCACTTAGACGTGCACTGTGGATCTGTAAGTGTCGGGAGTGGATTCACTTAGACGTGCACTGTGAATCTGTAAGAGTGGGGAGTGGATTCACTTAGACATGCACCGTGAATCTATAAGAGTGGGGAATTGGATTCACTTAGACATGCACTCTGAATCTGTAAGAGTGGCGAGTGGATTCACTTAGACATGCACTGTGAATCTGTAACAATGGGGTGTGGATTCACTTCAATGTATACTGTGAAACTGTGAGGAGTAGATTTGCTTAGAGGTGAAGTATGAATCTATAAGAGGTGTATTGTAAATCTAAAAGAGGGGCACCATGAATCTGTAAGAGGGGCACTGTGAACTAGTGAGGGGCACAGAAATAATTATTTGATACTAAAGGTTGCTTGGGAGAGAAAGAGGTGTTGGTTAGGCAGCAGTAAATGGATTCCTATCAACTGTCTCAACATAAAATGCTATGTGAATCCAGAGATTCATGTCAACTGTCTCAACATAAAATGCTATGTGAATCCAGAGATTCATGTCAACTGTCTCAACATTGAATGCTGTGTGAATCCCCAGATTCCTGCTGGCATACCGCCTGTGATACCATCATGGGAAAAAGAGGTTGAAAAGTATCTGACAGACATTGGCAGCTTGCCAATTCATGACTTCACCACATGTCAGAGGTAATTGACACAAGCCCACCTGTGGGTTTTTTGTTGTGGGCTTTTTGTATTGAGTGCCATGTTTGTTGTGTTTTGTGCCTGTTCTTGTGTTTTTGCATTGAGTACAGTGTTTGCTGCGTTTTGAGCATGTTTGTTGTGTTTTTGCTTTGTAACTTCCTTTGAGCTGTCATGAGAGTTCAGTTAGATTGTTGAATCTGTTTTGCTCAACCAAACAAAATCACCAAACGCTGTCCAGTTACACCCACACTGGTCGAAACACATCATGGTGTATTTTTGGAGTTTGTGACATACAGGAATAGGGTCGCTAGTGAATAAATATAAAAAACAAATAAGTCCGGTCTTAGTCACACATGACTGAACAAGACTGAGTAGATAGTACTATCTGCTATCTGTTGGCGCCGAATGATGGGTTTTAGTCACATATGACTGAGGTACTGTATAACAGTAGACGGTACTATCTGCTATCTGTTGGTGCAGAATTTTGGGATTTAATCACATATGACTGAGGTACTGTATAAAAGTAGACGGTACTACGTGCTATCTGTTGGTGCAGAATGTTGGGATTTAGTCACATATGACTGAGGTACTGTATAACAGTAGACGGTACTACGTGCTATCTGTTGGTGCAGAATGTTGGGATTTAGTCACATATGACTGAGGTACTGTATAACAGTAGACGGTACTATCTGCTATCTGTTGGCACCAAATGATGGGTTTTAGTCACATGACCAGTATAAGTTGTAAAAATATGAAAATGCAGTTGAACCATCAGTCAGACTGCCACAAGTACCATCAGCCTGGGAGTTGTTCATTGACTGCTGAAGAAGGGGATAGATTATGTGTGGGAACATATTGAATGCAAGAATGTTGATTGGTTGGTTGATTTCATGCACAGGTGTCACTTGCAGCGAGAACAAGAATTGAAGAGCTCTACAGAACCTATAGTGGGTGTGTGTGTGTGTGTGCGTACATGCGCGCATGTGCGCGTGCATGCGCGAGCGAGTGAGTGAGTGTGAGTGTGAGAGAGAAGAGAGAGAGAGTGAGTGTGTGTGGTGTGTGTTAGAGAGAGAGAGAGAAGAGAGAGTGTGTGGTGTGAGAGAGAGAGAGAGAAGAGAGAGAGAGAGATGGAGATGTATTGAAGAGTTCTATAGAGCCTATAGTGGTGTGTGTGCATGCAACAAACACATGGGCAATCAGCAGACATGCTGGGAGACATCTAACAACAGCAACCATGTGATTTATGATAAAAATGTGCAGAAAACCATGCGCTGACAAACTTGCCAAGTACATAGTCAGACCGGAAACATTGGGTATCATTGTAGTGTATCATGTATGGTGTACTGTATAACATGCCAAGTAGTCAGACCAGGAAAAATTGGGTATCATTGTAGTGTATCATGTATGATGTGCTGTATAACATGCCAAGTACATAGTCAGACCAGGAAACATTGGGTATCATTGTAGTGTATCATGTGTGATGTGGTGTATAACATGAATCTAATAAATGTATGTTGTATTGTGTGTGATGTGGTGTATAACATGCATCTAATAAATGTATGTTGTATCATGTGTGATGTGGTGTATAACATGCATCTAATAAATGTATGTTGTATTGTGTGTGATGTGGTGTATAACATGCATCTAATAAATGTATGTTGTATTGTGTGTGATGTGGTGTATAACATGCATCTAATAAATGTATGTTGTATTGTGTGTGATGTGGTGTATAACATGCATCTAATAAATGTCTGTTGTATTGTATGTGATGTGGTGTATAACATGCATCTAATAAATGTATGTTGTATTGTATTGTGTGTGATGTGGTGTATAACATGCATCTAATAAATGTCTGTTGTATTGTGTGTGATGTGGTGTATAAAATGCATCTAATAAATGTATGTTGTATTGTGTGTGATGTGGTGTATAACATGCATCTAATAAATGTCTGTTGTATTGTGTGTGATGTGGTGTATAACATGCATCTAATAAATTTATGTTGTATTGTGTGTGATAGAGTAAAGAGTATAGAGTATAACAGAAGTTGAATGAGCTTGCATCTGGCAAGGCTCCAGGTAAGGATGGGATTCCAATAGAGGTGATCAGGAGTGGGCAAGACACACTCGCTCTACAGATCCACCAGCTAATAGAGCTATGCTGGCGAGAAGGACAAGTCCCACAGGATTTCAAAGATTCAAGCATCATAACACTGTACAAGAACAAGGGAGATCGGAGCGACTGTAACAACTATAGGGGTATCTCACTTCTGTGTATTGTTGGGAAAGTATTTGCCAGAATTGTCCTGCACAGACTTCAAGTCCTGGGAGATCAAGTCTACCCCGAATCACAGTGGAGATCGGAGCGACTGTAACAACTATAGGGGTATCTCACTTCTGTGTATTGTTGGGAAAGTATTTGCCAGAATTGTCCTGCACAGACTTCAAGTCCTGGGAGATCAAGTCTACCCCGAATCACAGTGCGGCTTCCGTCAGAACCGGTCTACCATTGATATGATATTTTCATTGCGACAGATGCAAGAAAAATGCCGGGAACAAAATCAGCCACTGTTTATTGCCTTCATCGACCTCACAAAGGCATTCGATTTGGTCAGTCGTGAGGGTCTGTTCAAAGCACTAAAGAAGATTGGCTGCCCACCAACTCTTCTGTCCATTGTGGAATCGTTCCACACAGGCATGAAGGGTATAATCAAGTTTGATGGCTCAACTTCAGAAGAATTTGAAATCAAGAGGAGTTAAGCAAGGTTGTGTACTATCCCCCACCCTCTTTGGGATATACTTTTCACTTCTACTGAAATATGCCTTTCGTGATCAGGATGACGGTATATACATTCACTCACGCTCAGATGGTGGCCTCTATAATGCTCAGAGATTGAAGGCCAAGACCAAAATTAGCAGGGTACTAATCAGAGAGTTGCTTTTTGCGGATGATGCTGCGATTACGACCCACTCTGAGGAAGAATTACAAAATCTACTATCTGCATTCTCCAATGCTTGTTCTGAATTTGGTTTAACAATTAACAAAAAGAAGACACAGATTATGTCACAAGGTGCACATGGTGTACCATCAATCTTTATTGACGATGACGAACTGGAGATAGTAGACCATTTTACATATCTAGGATCAGAGGTAAATAGCAAATTATCCCTCGATCAGGAAATCAACATCAGGATTGGCAAGGCAGCAACAACAATGAACATGTTAGCAAAAAGAGTCTGGGAGAACAGGAAGCTTACTGCCAAAACAAAAGTCCTCGTCTACCAAGCCTGTGTCCTTAGTACTCTTCTTTATGGCAGTGAAACCTGGACAACTTACTCACGCCAAGAGAAACGTTTAAACAGCTTTCATATGCAGTGTCTGCGAAGAATACTTGGTATTAAATGGCAAGACAAAATCACAAATACTGAAGTATTGGAAAGATCAGGTTGTGTGACGGTGTATTCCATGCTCAGTCTTCGTAGACTTAGATGGATAGGACACGTTAGGAGGATGGATGATGGTAGAATACCAAAGGACATCTTTTTTGGTGAATTACAGACGGGTAGGAGATCTCAGGGTCGGCCTTTACTACGATACAAAGATGTGTGTAAGCGGGACATGATTGATACAGGCATTGATAATGCACATTGGGAGCACGTCGCCGCTGAACGTGTTGCATGGAGGGCAACTATCAGAAATGGAATAAACACAAAGGAGAAAATGATTGCAGATAAAGCACACACAGAGCGTGAGAGACGTAAGATGGTCCAAAATGGTGGAAATGACCATGTTTTCACATGCACCTACTGTGGGCAAACATTTGCAGCAAGAATTGGCCTTACCAGCCACACTCGCCACCGCCATGGATCGTAGTTATTAAGCCTTTTTGAAGCACAATGTACCAAACTATCGTCTGTCAAGACGGAAAGGTGCCAATGAGAGTAAAGCATGCTTTAATACATGTATGTGTTATATTTCTTCACACTCTCATTTCCTGAAGATGGGTATGGAGGTAGAAAACAGATATGCATGATTTCTAACAACAATGCACAGTTAAGGACAGTAACTTTACACAGTCGCTATTGAAAATACTCTTGAAGAATGCTCAAAACAATGAGAATATTACCTTATGGTGTCTTTGCGATGGCTTAGCAACATATTCTTTCTTTCAGGCGGATCTCTCGACAACCCGAGGTTGAGAAGTTGCTTCATGTGGACACATGTCCATCTCAGACCACGATCAAAGTTGAAAGAAATCGCACCACCGGTGAGCTCTTAGGTTACACAGAGGTATTGGCTGCTAACTTGATTCTGCTCGTTATTTATGAACATGTTGGTCGAGTAATATCACATTTGGTCTTGTCCGATCTGGTTTCTAAGGTATCACGTTCCTTCCACACTTGCATTGCTCCATAAGTACTCCAGTCTCCTCTCATAGACCACACATGGAGGATGTCACATAGTGCACCAACTCCACAGCACTATCGTGGATCCACAGCTGAGTATTTAAGAAGCACAGGTGCTAACACTAACAACATTGTGTGGGCAGGTTTTACAATTTTGTCATGTTGCCCAGGCAGTGGCAAAGTCAACCTACTATTGGTTATTTCCAGCTGCTGAGACATTTTGAGCACATCTAGCATGTTTGTGGGTTCACCCAGGTTTCCCCCTTATCTTCAAAGTGATGTCCTGTCCACAGGCCTGGGGTAAACAGTCCTTGGGTTCCTTGTTTGGTAAACACCACACCATCTTTTATAGCCAGCTATCTTGATGGTCATAATATAAATAAATGGGACGCAGAGGTGTTTCCAAGGCACCAGGGCCGGGTTATATACTGGCCAAGACCTATTGACGCGTCCTCGCCGAGCGTCCTGGCTAAAGTCAGTAGGATCGCCGATTCCTCCGAAGTCGGAGAGTGTCTGCCTGTATGGCGAGGAACCACCAGTCTGCACACCAATAAGCCAGATTTGGGACAACGGATACTCACGCAAACCTCAAGTCTTGTATGACACCACACTGATGTTGGACAACAGGATGTCTTCATCTGACATACAGGACTTCGCGTTGGAGCTCAAGCCAACGAACAGAAGCAAGAAGCAAGCAAGCATATAAATAAATGATGTTATGCTGATGACTCCATATCTATAGCAACAAGTCAGAAAGAACTACAGGAAATGCCACAGTGGTTATAGAAAGTGGACACAATGGGTCGCAGCTTCATTGTTAGAAAAACATCAGTACTGGTAATATCACAGAAGTGGATCATGCCTACATGTACAGTTAAAGCCAATGGTTTTAGACTGGAGCAAGTACGGGCATTCAATTATCGAAGCCCACGGATCACATCAGAGAGAAGATGCATGGCACAGGTACAGACCAAAACTGGACAAGCAAAAAGTGCATTTATAAAATGAACATCTTATGCATTTAATACCTGCCATGTGTGTGTATGTGCGCAAGCATGCGATTGAGGGAGGCAGAGAGAGAGAGAGAGATAGCATCAGCACATGTATTAGAGAAATATCAGGTCAGGGTATCAACATGATACTGTGTCTAAATCATTCCCTGTCACATGGAGAGACAGAGAGAGAGAGAGATAGCATCAGCACATGTATTAGAGAGATATCAGGTCAGGGTATCAACATGATACTGTGACTAAATCATTCCCTGTCACACGGAGAGACAGAGAGAGAGATATCAGGTCAGGGTATCAACATGACACTGTGACTAAATCATCCCCTGTCACATGGAGAGACAGAAACCCATGACCACATGCTGCTACGATGGATGGAATCAGGAATCCAGTTCAGCTCTATCAGGAAGGACCGTTGTAGAGGATGAGGCAGAGAGAGAGAGAGAGAGAGATATCAGGTCAGGGTATCAACATGACACTGTGACTAAATCATCCCTTGTCACACGGAGAGACAGAGAGAGAGATATCAGGTCAGGGTATCAACATGATACTGTGACTAAATCATCCCCTGTCACATGGAGAGACAGAGAGAGAGATATCAGGTCAGGGTATCAACATGATACTGTGACTAAATCATCCCCTGTCACATGGAGAGACAGAGAGAGAGATATCAGGTCAGGGTATCAACATGATACTGTGACTAAATCATCCCCTGTCACACGGAGAGACAGAGAGAGAGATATCAGGTCAGGGTATCAACATGACACTGTGACTAAATCATCCCCTGTCACATGGAGAGACAGAAACCCATGACCACATGCTGCTACGACGGATGGAATCAGGAATTCACCTCAGCTCTAGCAGGAAGGACCGTTGTAGAGGATGAGGCAGAGAGAGAGAGAGAGAGAGATATCAGGTCAGGGTATCAACATGACACTGTGACTAAATCATTCCCTGTCACATGGAGAGACAGAGAGAGAGAGAGAGAGAGAGATAGCATCAGCACATGTATTAGAGAGATATCAGGTCAGGGTATCAACATGACACTGTGACTAAATCATTCCCTGTCACATGGAGAGACAGAGAGAGAGAGAGAGAGAGAGATAGCATCAGCACATGTATTAGAGAGATATCAGGTCAGGGTATCAACATGACACTGTGAGTAAATCATTCCCTGTCACATGGAGAGACAGAGAGAGAGATATCAGGTCAGGGTATCAACATGACACTGTGACTAAATCATTCCCTGTTGCATGGAGAGACAGAAACCCATGACCACATGCTGCTATGATGGATGGAATCAGGAATTCACCTCAGCTCTAGCAGGAAGGACCGTTGTATAGGATGAGGCTGAGGTGTACCTGACCAACTGGCCATTGGAACCATAAATACCTGTACTCTTTTATACTTTTTGAAGAAGCTGGAATATAGCAGCACGTAAGGTGTTAACTGGAAATGAAAGCTGATCGACTAGCTTAGGAAGGAGCAACAGAAGAATAACCTGGTGTGCCATTGCATACCACTTAAAGAAAAGAATGATCAAATTAATCAAAAGTCACCAACACCAGCTGAAGACGATTACCATTTTATGGACAGACCAGAACAAATTATTATTCTGCGCTTTAGAACAGGACACACTAAATTACACAATCACATGTATACAAAATTCAAGATTGGTGAATCAGCCATGTGCACATGTGGATTGGGTGTCACAGACAGCAGATCACATACTCCAACACTGCCCAAAATACAACATATCTAGGCAAATTTTCTGGCCTAGTGAAGAACTCTATTGACCACTGAGTGAACTAAAAAAAAAGATAGTGAATTTCATACAGGAGACAACGTTGCAGATTTAGACACATTTCTAGTGAATGATTATTTGTCCCTGGGTAATACCTTTGTCTTCCCCTCAGCCAGGCTGATTGTTGTCACCCTGAAGTAGCCTCACAACCTGGATGTCTCTGGCTGCCTCTCAGCATTGTTGTCACCCTGAAGTAGCCTCACAACCTGGATGTCTCTGGCTGCCTCTCAGCATTGTTGTCACCCTGAAGTAGCCTCACATCCCAGATGTCTCTGGCTGTCTCTCAGCATTGTTGTCACCCTGAAGTAGCCTCACAACCTGGATGTCTCTGGCTGCCTCTCAGCATTGTTGTCACCCTGAAGTAGCCTCAGAACCTGGATGTCTCTGGCTGCCTCTCAGCATTGTTGTCACCCTGAAGTAGCCTCACATCCCAGATGTCTCTGGCTGCCTCTCAGCATTGTTGTCACCCTGAAGTAGCCTCACAACCTGGATGTCTCTGGCTGCCTCTCAGCATTGTTGTCACCCTGAAGTAGCCTCACATCCCAGATGTCTCTGGCTGTCTCTCAGCATTGTTGTCACCCTGAAGTAGCCTCACAACCTGGATGTCTCTGGCTGCCTCTCAGCATTGTTGTCACCCTGAAGTAGCCTCACATCCCAGATGTCTCTGGCTGTCTCTCAGCATTGTTGTCACCCTGAAGTAGCCTCACAACCTGGATGTCTCTGGCTGCCTCTCAGCATTGTTGTCACCCTGAAGTAGCCTCACAACCTGGATGTCTCTGGCTGTCTCTCAGCATTGTTGTCACCCTGAACTATCCTCACATCCCAGATGTCTCTGGCTGTCTCTCAGCATTGTTGCCACCGTGAAGTAGCCTCACAATCTGGATGTCTTTCAGCATTGTTGTTGAAGGATTCTTTGATCCGTGCAGTTGCAACAATATTTGTGTCAACATGAAACACTACGCTGCTGTCACAAAGCATATCATGACACACTGTTTAGTAGGCTGTCATTGATTCAGTCCAGCTGTATACAATTGGAATGGGAAAGTTTGCTGGAGAGTCAGGTGATCTGTGCAGTACAGATGACAAGATGACATCATCGGAAGCAGTTGAAGCACATCACTGCTTGTGGCACAAATCATAGCCAGAGAGTCTGGTAAACAGCTCTACTTGTCTTCAAAGCTTTGTAAACAGAGGTAGTGTTACATTGTTCTTTCTTTCTTTCTTTCTTTCTTTCTTTCTTTCTTTCTTTCTTTCTTTCTTTCTCATTCATAATCCATTTTAGGATGTAGAGTATGTAAGATCTGGTAATGTTGTATGTGTGGCATGGAGACACACATTTATTATTGACCAGATCAAGACTGATGTGACATTATTGTTATTTGCTTCTGTGTTACATAACAGAGCTGTTTATTGTCTTGTAGGAACTAATTCCAGACAGTGCGGAAACTTCCAGAAATTCTTTGTCATTGAGACGAGCCCCAGAGTTACACAGTATAAAGTCTTCACAAGATGTGCGCGGGTCAAATATTAATCTACCTTTCTGGCCAGGTGAAGTTTCTTATCTCTAACTTTAGAATTTGAGATGTGAATTCCTGTTTTAAAAAACCCATGAGCGTTCCAAGACTGAAGGCTGGCCCAGAGGCTGTGAGCATCACTTTCTGTTAGTAGCTAATTATAATAGAATCTGTGAGAATTTCCTGTTAGTATTTATATATAATAGAACCTGTGAGAACTTTAGTATTTAATTATAATAGAATCTGTGAGAACTTTCTGTTAGTATTTATTTATAATAGAATCTGTGAAAACTTGTGTTAGTATTTAATTATAATATAATCTTTGAAAACTTTAGTATTTAATTAAAATAGAATCTGTGAGAACTTTAGTATTTAATTATAATAGAACCTGTGAGAACTTTAGTATTTAATTATAATAGAATCTGTGAGAACTTGTGTTAGTATTTAATTATAATATAATCTTTGAAAACTTTAGTATTTAATTAAAATAGAATCTGTGAGAACTTTAGTATTTAATTATAATAGAATCTGTGAGAACTTTAGTATTTAATTATAATAGAATCTGTGAGAATTTTAGTGTTTAATTATAATAGAACCTGTGCGAACTTTCTGATAGTATTTAATTATAATAGAATCTGTGAGAACTTTAGTATTTAATTATAATAGAATCTGTGAGAACTTTAGTATTTAATTATAATAGAATCTGTGAGAACTTTAGTATTTAATTATAATAGAATCTGTGAGAATTTTCTGATAGTATTTAATTATAGAATCTGTGAGAACTTTAGTATTTAATTATAATAGAATCTGTGAGAACTTTAGTATTTAATTATAATAGAATCTGTGAGAACTTTAGTATTTAATTATAATAGAATCTGTGAGAACTTTAGTATTTAATTATAATAGAATCTGTGAGAATTTTAGTATTTAATTATAATAGAATCTGTGAGAACTTTAGTATTTAATTATAATAGAATCTGTGAGAACTTTAGTATTTAATTATAATAGAATCTGTGAGAATTTTAGTATTTAATTATAATAGAATCTGTGAGAACTTTAGTATTTAATTATAATAGAATCTGTGAGAACTTTAGTATTTAATTATAATAGAATCTGTGAGAATTTTAGTATTTAATTATAATAGAATCTGTGAGAACTTTAGTATTTAATTATAATAGAATCTGTGAGAACTTTAGTATTTAATTATAATAGAATCTGTGAGAATTTTAGTATTTAATTATAAGGGAGAGTCTATTCGCAGGGCCCTGCGAATAGACACTTTGTTTATTCACAGGGCCCTACGAATAGACGCTTTGTTTATTCACAGGGCCCTACGAATAAACGCTTTGTTTATACATAGGGCTCTATGAATCGATACTTTATACTTAGTTGAAGTATGGCTGTTTAAATATCAGGCGAGTTTAAGAATGTTAACTTGCGTTTC
Source organism: Cepaea hortensis (assembly GCA_963921405.1). Lineage (NCBI taxonomy): Eukaryota > Metazoa > Mollusca > Gastropoda > Stylommatophora > Helicidae > Cepaea > Cepaea hortensis. The sequence goes on from CAWUFQ010000444.1 coordinate 46,197, forward strand.
TGTACACTTACTGTTTACAGGCATCCATCTTTGTTTACGTTACCGACCTACTATTTCCTACTATTTATGTCCTGATAATTCTGGTCCAAGCTGACAGTAATATGCGTCACCTCAGAGAGACATGATTAGGGTCGTTAGGCAATACAAACACCAGGCTTTCGACTGACTGGCCTCATGAATTAACAAATAAACAAGGAAATGCTAAGCATATAAAATGCAGGAAAACCTGGTATATGTGAAGCGGGTTGAAAGGAGAGAAGAGAGAGATAGATAATGAAGATAGTGTGCGAGACAGAGATATGAGAAAGATGTGTTGAAAGACATAAAAAAAGTGATAAAGACAAGAAAGAGAGAGGGGGGAGGGAGATAGAGAAGAAGAGAGAGAGAGATGTCTGTATGCCTTTCTATATGTCCGCCTGTCTGTATGCCTCTCTATTTGTCCACCTGTCTGGATGTCTCTCTACATGCCCGCCTGTCTGGATGTCTCTGTCTGTCCGTCCGTCTGACAGCCTGCGTGATTTCTTGTTCTCTATCAGTCTACTTGTATCTGTCCATTTGTATATATGTCTATCTGAATCTCTATCTAACAAACTGTCTGTCTGTCTTTCCATATGCATATGTATGTCTGGTTGACTCTCTGTGTGTATGTATGCGTGTGTCTGACTCTCTATCTGTCTGCCAGTTGATATATCCGTTGTTTATTTGTCTGTATCTCTGACTGCCTCTCTCTCTCTCTCTCTCTCTCTCTCTCTCTCTCTCTCTCTCTCTCTCTCTCTCTCTCTCTCTCTCTCTCTCTCTCTCTCTCTCTCTCTCTCTCTCTCTCACTCGGTCACTCGGCCGGTCAACCTGCCTGTTCAGAGTATTGCAGGGAGAGGTTGAAAGAGATGTATGAATTGGTATGGTGGAACACAGATGATCGACGAGCGAGTTTCGGGTTGGATCTAGCTACCCATCTACCTGCGTACCTACTCATCCACCTACCTGCCTAGCTACCCACATACCTGCTTACTTAACTACCTACGAACATATCTACCTATCTAACCATCTATTTGTCTAACAACCCATCTACCTGCCTACTTAACCACTTTCGAGTCTTTTTCGGGATTTTTTTCTCGTGGACCTGTAGTAATAAATTTCCCCTGGTCTCTGGGTAGTGAGTTCGGACGCCCGTGTGTATTAATTTCGTGCACTGAGCTGAGTTTCTCCAGACTCAGGTTTGAGTTAGGAGGAGAACGGAGCACTTGTGGGTTGCACCTGTGTGCCGTGATGTTGATCCATCGACTAAACAAAACTAAAACTTTCGTGTCTAACTACCCACCTACCTAACCAACTATGACTAATACAAAGAATTATCGGCGAAGCAACGGAGTACGTGCTTTGTGCTCGATACTTTTGACAATAGCCAGCGGGGAGAGAATGAAGCGGAGGAGAAGAGGTAGGGGAGAGGGGAAGGAAACGGAAGAAGAGGGCTGGAGCTAGAAGGGGTAGAAGGAAAATGGATCATTTGGGACTCAAAAATGCACGGGTTGGGTAATGTAATAGCCGTAGTGCAAAGCAACGAAGACAAATACTGGAGATACTGGTGTACGATTTTGATGTCCTGATGTTACAGGAACTGTAACTGTCAAATCCACATAAGCTGCCGCTCCTATGAAGCTCCCAAGTCCGCCTGTTTGTTGTTGTTGACAATTTCTCGTGACGTCTCTGTCCTACTACGTCAATTCCCTAGATTCATTAGCGTTTTGGGGGATTCTCTGATACTTCTAATTTGCGTTATTACGTCAAACGTGCCACTTGGCATCAAGGACGGTTTACAGCATTCAGTACTGGATATGAGTGGACGGGGTCAGGAGAGTAAAGAGGTGCAGGGAATGCGGATAGAAATCGGCCGATACAGCTGGAACCTGATAAATATATATGTCAGTGGGGAATCTTGCATAAGCAGAGAGAGTTTGGACTGGTTGAGAGGTTTAGTGGACACCCCAGGTACCTGGAGGATGCGGGTAACAGGGTTAGGTATGATCGGTTAATACACACACACTGTTGGACATGGAGGTCTGCCCTTGCCTTGTTAGATGGGTTGCGGCAGTCCTTTTTGTTATCCTTTATATAAGGTTGCACTGCGCATGGGTTCCTGGACTTCTGACCCCTGTACTATTACACCTGGGTTGCCGCAGGGATCTGCGGAGGTGGAGGCAGTAACAGCGGCATTCCGGTGGCTTGAGGAGAATACTGCAACACAGTTGTATTCATTACGGATTCAAAGTGTATGCTTAGCAAGGTGGAGAAAGGAATGTTTCGTGTAGAATGATTGAGAACAGATTGAGAACCCATATGTGGAAAGAATGAGATTGTGGGGGATCGGCAGGGGTTATGGAAGAATCTCAAATCTGAGAGGGAAGACCAGGAGAACTTTTAATCAGATAGCGGTGGGAACGATTAGTAGTATAACTCTTCGCTGGATGTTGAATGAGGACGGAGCACGTATGGGAATGTACTGAGTGCAGTGATGTCGGTTCTTAACTCAACTCAACCAAACTTATTCTTCATATACCTATCTGTTATGTTATGTGGTTACTTCAGTACACGCTCATAACGGTGACACAGTGATCTATACTGATGGGTCAGTGGTGAGAAACAAACAGGCAGTTTTTTTGGTTATCAGCTCTCCTCATCTCTTCATTTCTCTCATCTCAATACGGCGATCATCAAGTGCAATGCCAACGGGCCAATTTATGTGCACAACATCAATTTTATCCAGTGACTAATCAATCAATCAATCGTGTGCCATGCCGGAAAGTGTGGGTGGTCATGATTCGCCATTTCACTCGATCACCTGATTTCTGTAGTTTTCTCTTCAAATCTAATTTTTGTAGTTCTGTCTGTCCCAGCGTGGATAAACGGGATTGCGAAGAAAGTCGTATAAAATCCTCGGTCAGGATAAAATCCAATGCAGTTCTATGCAGCCGGTTTGGGATGACTGATAAAATGATGGGGAAAGTGCATCAATGTTGGTGGAAATTATGTTGAGAAATAAAGGGACAATGTGATTATAAAAATAAACTGGTTTCAAGTTATCATATTTAGTTATTTTCTACAGCCATTTGCCACTTACTCTCATAAAATGAAAAACGTAGCATATCACACCTTTACTGCAGTGTGTGTGTACTATGAGGTTACTGATTCCTTCTGTCAAGATCACATAACCACAGAAACTCAACCCCTGTCATCATCATCATCACCTGATGCTATCGTCACGTTGAAAGCTGGCAGCAAGGGACCTCTCGCAGTTTGTTTGTAGTCCCAGCTGTACAGTGCCAGGCTGTACCCTTACCCTCCTGATGTTTGTAGTCCTGTTTGTACATGTACACTGCTGATGTTTGTGACTGTACACTGATGTTTGTAGTCCTGACTGTACACTGCTGATGTTTGTGACTGTACACTGCTGATTGTAGTCCTGACTGTACACTGCTGATGTTTGTGACTGTACACTGCTGTTTGTAGTCCTGACTGTACACTGCTGATGTTTGTGACTGTACACTGCTGTTTGTAGTCCTGACTGTACACTGCTGATGTTTGTGACTGGACACTGGTGATGTTTGTGACTGTACACTGCTGTTTGTAGTCCTGACTGTACACTGATGATATTTGTGACTCAACACTGGTGATGTTTGTGACTGTACACTGGTGATGTTTGTGACTGGACACTGGTGATGTTTGTGACTGTACACTGATGATGTTTGTAGTCTATACTTATACCCTCCTGATGTTTGTAGTCCCAACTATACACTGCTGATGACACAGTGAATGTTTGATTACATTAATGAATTACATACACTACTGACAAGTAGAGACAGTGAATATTTGTGGACCTGGTTTCTGTAGGTCTTGAAGCTGCTCAATTACATTGATGCACGTGGAGCTGTGCAACTGAAGGGCAGGGTGGAGTGCGAGATGAGCAACCACGAGCTGATGATCACAGAGCTGGTGTTTGCTGGTGTGTTCATGGAGTTGCCCTGTGGACATCGTGGCTCTCCTGTCTTGTTTTGTGTTTGAGATGAAAAACTGTGCAGTGCCCAGACTGGATGACACGTTAGTCAAGGTAGGTCCTGTGTGTGTGTGTCTGCCTGTCTCTCTCCATATATATATATCTATATATATAGTCAAGGTAGGTCCTATGTATATATATATAGCGAGAGAGAGAGTCAGAGAGAGAGAGAGTCAGAGAGAGAGAGTCACAGAGAGAGAGAGCTTTCTTTTGTTGTTTTCCGGTTAAGCCAAGTTTCAAACTGAGACTGCTTCCTGCTCTTTCATCATCATTTTCAGTCACTGAATTTTATAATTTAGTCTAAAGAACTTGAAGGAATAGAAATGGCAGAGAAGATTGTTACATGCTGGGAAGGGGTGGATCCCAGTTTCACATAAGTTCTGAACTAAACAGAGCAGCAGTGTACTCTGTGTATTTGAGTGGTGCAGCATGGTGAGATAGTGTGTATATGAATGGTGAGATAGTTGTTTATGAGTGGTGCACCATGGTGAGATAGTGTGTATATGAGAGGTGCACCATGGTGAGATAGTGTGTATATGAGTGGTGCACCATGGTGAGATAGTGTGTATATGAGTGGTGCACCATGGTGAGATAGTGTGTATATGAGTGGTGCACCATGGTGAGATAGTGTGTATATGAGTGGTGCACCATGGTGAGATAGTGTGTATATGAGTGGTGCACCATGGTGAGATAGTGTGTATATGTGTGGTGCACCATGGTGAGATAGTGTGTATATGAGTGATGCACCATGGTGAGATAGTGTGTATATGAGTGGTGCACCATGGTGAGATAGTGTGTATATGAGTGGTGCACCATGGTGAGATAGTGTGTATATGAGTGGTGCACCATGGTGAGATAGTGTGTATATGAGTGGTGCACCATGGTGAGATAGTGTGTATATGAGTGGTGCACCATGGTGAGATAGTGTGTATATGAGTGGTGCACCATGGTGAGATAGTGTGTATATGAGTGGTGCACCATGGTGAGATAGTGTGTATATGAGTGGTGCACCATGGTGAGATAGTGTGTATATGAGTGGTGCACCATGGTGAGATAGTGTGTATATGAGTGGTGCACCATGGTGAGATAGTGTGTATATGAGTGGTGCACCATGGTGAGATAGTGTGTATATGAGTGGTGCACCATGGTGAGATAGTGTGTATATGAGTGGTGCACCATGGTGAGATAGTGTGTATATGAGTGGTGCACCATGGTGAGATAGTGTGTATATGAGTGGTGCACCATGGTGAGATAGTGTGTATATGAGTGGTGCACCATGGTGAGATAGTGTGTATATGAGTGGTGCACCATGGTGAGATAGTGTGTATATTAGTGGTGCACCATGGTGAGATAGTGTGTATATGAGTGATGCACCATGGTGAGATTGTGTGTATATGAGTGGTGCACCATGGTGAGATAGTGTGTTCTTCTTCTTCTTTCGTTCACCTGAAATATGTCTATAACTGCAATGTTGTCTCTTGTGTGAATTTAACTGTCTTTTTTAGTTCACACAGCGGCACCATGGTGAGATAGTGTGTTTATGAATGGTGCACCATGGTGAGATAGTGTGTTTATGAATGGTGCATCATGGAGAGATAGTGTGTTTATGAATGGCACACCATGGTGAGATAGTGTTTATGAATGGTGCACCATGGTGAGATAGTGTTTTTATGAATGGTGCACCATGGTGAGATAGTGTTTATGAATGGTGCACCATGTTGAGATAGTGTGTTTATGAATGGTGCACCATGGTGAGATAGTGTTTATGAATGGTGCAAAATGGTGAGATAGTGTGTTTATGAATGGTGCACCATGGTGAGATAGTGTGTTTATGAACTGTGCACCATGGTGAGATAGTGTGTTTATGAATGGTGCACCATGGTGAGATAGTGTGTTTATGAATGGTGCACCATGGTGAGATAGTGTTTATGAATGGTGCACCATGGTGAGATAGTGTGCTTATGAATGGTGCCCCATGGTGAGATAGTGTTTATGAATGGTGCAAAATGGTGAGATAGTGTGTTTATGAATGGTGCACCATGGTGAGATAGTGTTTATGAATGGTGCACCATGGTGAGATAGTGTTTATGAATGGAGCACCATGGTGAGATAGTGTGTTTATGAACTGTGCACCATAGTGAGATCGCATGTTTATGAATGGTGCACCATGGTGAGATAGTGTTTTTATGAATGGTGCACCATGGTGAGATATTGTTTATGAATGGTGCACCATGGTGAGATAGTGTGTTTATGAATGGTGCACCATGGTGAGATAGTGTTTATGAATGGTGCAAAATGGTGAGATAGTGTGTTTATGAATTGTGCACCATGGTGATAAACATATTCATGTTAGCACTGAATGAGAGAGACTTGTTCGTGTGACCACTAGATGAGAGAGACATGTTCATGTGACCACTGAATGAGAGAGACATGTTCATATGACCACTAGATGAGAGAGACATGTTCATGTGACCACTGAATGAGAGAGACATGTTCATGTGACCACTGAATGAGAGAGACATGTTCAGTATGATCAGTAGATGAGAGAGACATGTTCAGTATGATCACTGGATGAGAGAGACATGTTCATGTGACCACTAGATGAGAGAGACATGTTCATGTGACCACTGAATGAGAGAGACATGTTCATATGACCACTAGATGAGAGAGACATGTTCATGTGACCACTGAATGAGAGAGACATGTTCATGTGACCACTGAATGAGAGAGACATGTTCAGTATGATCAGTAGATGAGAGAGACATGTTCAGTATGATCACTGGATGAGAGAGACTTGTTCGTGTGACCACTAGATGAGAGAGACATGTTCATGTGACCACTAGATGAGAGAGACATGTTCGTGTGACCACTAGATGAGAGAGACATGTTCATGTGACCACTAGATGAGAGAGACATGTTCAGTATAACGAGTTGAGAAACTTGTGGTCTGTGTATCACTAGGGCAGAGAACAGATCCTTGAGAAGGCAGACATGATCGGGAGACTACAGAAACAAGTGGGTATGCTCATGCCCGTAGAGGACTTCAAGGAACGGTTTCACTTTGGTCTCATGGAAGTTGCATTAGAGTGGGCCAGAGGAATGGTAAGACACCTGGTTTAGTGGGCCAGAAGAATGGTAAGACACCTGGTTCAGTGGGCCAGAGGAATGGTAAGACACCTGGTTCAGTGGGCCAGAGGAATGGTAAGACACCTGGTTTAGTTCTCTACTCTTTCTTGTATTTTTCCTTCTTCTTGTAGTCCAGTTTGTTTAGTGCCGGTCATCATGTTTGTCCAGTCTCTTCTCTCACATGTGTCTGTGGCAAGATGGGTGTGGGATTATTTGCTGATATATTATCTGGGAATATTTGATCCTTTTGTCCCCCTTTTATAATGCCGCCGCCCACTAATGGTTCTGGACAGTTGAGTACAGACTTAGTGACTGTCTGTCACAAGCAAGAAAACAATAGGCCATGTTGAACTAAGGCATGAACGAAGATTTATTGGAGACCTTGTCTCTGTAGAAAGATAAAAGAGTCTATAAGTAATAGACTATCAATAATACACTGTCATGTCCAGACAATGTCCATGAGATATTCTCCTGATGTGTCCAGACAATGTCCATGAGATATTCTCCTGCCGTGTCCAGACAATGTCCATGAGATATTCTCCTGATGTGTCCAGACAATGTCCATGAGATATTCTCCTAATGTGTCCAGACAATGTCCATGAGATATTCTCCTGCCGTGTCCAGACAATGTCCATGAGATATTCTCCTGATGTGTCCAGACAATGTCCATGAGATATTCTCCTGATGTGTCCAGACAATGTCCATGAGATATTATCCTGCCATGTCCAGACAATGTCCATGAGATATTCTCCTGATGTGTCCAGACAATGTCCATGAGATATTATCCTGCCATGTCCAGACAATGTCCATGAGATATTCTCCTGATGTGTCCAGACAATGTCCATGAGATATTCTCCTGCCATGTCCACACAATGTCCATGAGATATTATCCTGCCATGTCCAGACAATGTCCATGAGATATTATCCTGCCATGTCCAGACAATGTCCATGAGATAATCTCCTGATGTGTCTAGACAATGTCCATGAGATATTATCCTGCCATGTCCAGACAATGTCCATGAGATATTCTCCTGCCATTGTCCAGACAATGTCCATGAGATATTCTCCTGATGTGTCCAGACAATGTCCATGAGATATTATCCTGCCATGTCCAGACAATGTCCTTGAGATATTATCCTGCCATGTCCAGACAATGTCCATTAGATATTATCCTGCCATGTCCAGACAATGTCCATGAGATATTATCCTGCCATGTCCAGACAATGTCCATGAGATATTATCCTGCCATGTCCAGACAATGTCCATGAGATATTATCCTGCCGTGTCCAGACAATGTCCATGAGATATTCTCCTGATGTGTCCAGACAATGTCCATGAGATATTCTCCTGCCATGTCCAGACAATGTCCATGAGATATTATCCTGCCATGTCCAGACAATGTCCATGAGATATTCATTCTCCTGCCATGTCCAGACAATGTCCATGAGATATTCTCCTGATGTTATTGACACACAATGTAGCAAACTATCGCTTGTTAAGACAGAAACGTGCCATTAAGTAATAGTAATTGGAGGCGTAGTAATATTAGTAGTATTAGTAGCAGCATCAGCAGGATTTGTAGTAGTATTGGTAGTTATATTTGTAATAGTAGCAGTAATAGCAGCAGCAGTAGTAATAGCAGTAGTAGTAGTAGTAGTAGTAGTAGACTAATACTGTGACCCTCAACCACTCCTCCGCTATTAAAAATCAACTACAAAAAGGCAAATAAGTCCCTTAGGAGAAACGTGCTGTGGTTATATGAATTGTTAGGACCATCAAACTTTTGTAGGCCAAGAGCACGGACGAATAGGTTGCCTGTCTATAATAGAGTCAGTGCGAAATAAAAAGTAGATATATACCAAACACAAATGGATGGCGGAAAATGGAAACTGGGGATGTGTCACATTTATAACTTATTAGCTGACCCGGCCCGGCTTCGCCCAGTCCCTGGTGGGGAGCATCTCATTTAATTCATATAAGTAGTCATATAAGTTCTCGTTCCCGTTACCGACTATCTGTCTGTCTGTCTGTCTGACCCGGCCCGGCATCACCCAGCTCCTGGTGTGGAGCATCTCATTTAATTCATATAAGTAGTCATATAAGTTCCTGTTCCCGACTATCTATCTGTCTGTCTGTCTGTCTGTCTGTCTGATCCGACCCGGCTTCGCCCAGCCCCTGATGGGGAGCATCTCATTTAATTCATATCAGTAGTCATATAAGCTCCCGTTCCCGACTGTCTGTCTGTCTGTCTGTCTGTCTGTCTGTCTGTCTGTCTAATCATTTATTGGTTGCAGTTAGAACAACCTTAGATAAATGAAGACCAACTTACAAAAAGCATTAGAAAGAGCACTTGAAAGATCTTTATATCTTCCTCAACAATTAACTTGGGTAAATGGAGCGGCGGCAACAGCAGCAGCAGAAGAAGAAAAAGGAGGAGGAGGGAGATGGAGAAGGAGGGAGGAAGAGGGGGGAGGAAGAGATAGGCAGAGAGGGGAGGAGGAAGAGGGAGGAGGAGGAGGGATGTGGAGGAGGAGGGATGAGGGGGAGGACGTAGAAGGAGGAGGAAGGAAGAGGAGTGATTAGGAGGGCGAGGAGGAAGAGGGAGGAGGGGGAGGGGAAGAGGAGGAGGAGGAGGATTATAACGCATATGCCTGTAGATAACTGCAGCGAAAAGGTGGGTCTGTCTATCTATCTGACCCGGCGTGGCTTCGCCAAGCTCCTGGCGGGTAGCGTCTCATTAAATTCATACAACAACAAAAAGTAACTTAAAAGAATGTCCTTCCACACACCATCCATTATTTCTAATGAAAACTGTTTTTAATCACCTGCATGACTGTAGATAACTTCTTAAGCATAACAAGATGAGTTACAATGTTATGCATTATGCATTATTTTTATGAAAACTTTGAAAATGCCTTAAACATTGTATCATTATTTATTATAACTCATATGCCGGTACATAACTATAGACAAAGAGTTTATAAATCTTTGAAAACGGTGCAACAATATGACTATAAGTTATACAGAAACGTTATTAAAAGTTATGCCCCTTGAAATAACTTTTCTAGAGTTAAGTACCCTCGCTATATATAAATTATAATGAAAAATGACAAATTAAATAATATTAAGTAAGCAGCCGATTTCACACTAAAAAAATATCACAGTTGGCAGCGCGGGAATGAGAGGAAGACGTGTAGAAAATTTCATCTCAATCGGATGGACCGTTCGCGAACGCATAAAGGACAGACATACAGACAGACAGACGGAGATTGCCTTTTATATATAAGACTAGCAGACCCGGCCCGGCTTCGCCCAGCTCTGGTGGGGAGCATCTTATTTAATTCATATAAGAAGTCATATAAGCTGCCTTTCCCGTTCCTGTCTGTCTGTCTATCTGTCTGTCTGTCTGACCCTGCCCGGCATCGCCTGGCTCCTGGTGTGGAGCATCTCATTTAATTCATATAAGTAGTCATATAAGCTCCCGTTCCCGTTCCCGACTATCTATCTGTCTGTCTGTCTATCTGTCTGTCTGACCTGGCCCGGCTTTGCCCAGCCCCTGATGGGGAGCATCTCATTTAATTCATATAAGTTCTCGTTCCCGACTATCTGTCTGTCTGTCTGTGTGTCTGTCTGTCTGTCTGTCTGTCTGTCTAATCATTTATTGGTTGTGGTTAGAACAACCTTAGATAAACGAAGACCAACTTACAAAAAGCATTAGAAAGAGCACTTGAAAGATCTTTACATATTCCCCAACAATTAACTTGGGTAAATGGAGCAGCGCCAGCAGCAGCAGAAGAAGAAGAAAAATGAGGAGTAGGAGGAAGGAGGAGGAAGAGGGTGAAGGAGGGAGGAAGAGATAGGCGGAGAGAGGAGGAGGAGTAGAGGGGAGGAGGAGGAAGAGGGAGGAGGAGGGGGAGGGAGAATGAGGAGGGAGGAAGAGGTAGAAGGAGGAGGGGGAGAAGGAGGAGGAGGGAGGAGGAAGAGATGGGCGGAGAGAGGAGGGAGGAGGAGGAGTAGGGAGGAATAGGAGGGAGGAGGAGGAGTGGGGGAGGAGGCAGGAGGAGAATGCAGGAGGGGGAGGAGGAGAGAGGAGGTGGAGGGAGAAGGAGGAGGGAGGAAGAGATAGGCGGAGAGAGGAGGAGGAGGGATTAGGAGTTGGAGGAAGGGGAGGAGGAGGGAGGAGAAGAACGCAGGAGGAGGGGAGGAAGGAGAAGGAGGAGGAGAAGAACGCAGGAGGAGGAGGAAGAAGAAGGGAGGAGGAGGATAGGGGATGTGGAGGGAGGATGAGGAGGAGGAGGGATGAGGGGGAGGACGTAGGAGGAGTGATTGGGAGGAGGGCGAGGAGGTAGGAGGAGGAAGAGGGAGGAGGAGGAGAAAGAGGGAGGATGGAGGAGGGGAGAGGAGGAGGAGGATTATAACGCATATGCCTGTAGATAACTGCAGCGAAAAGGTGGGTCTGTCTATCTATCTGACCCGGCGTGGCTTCGCCCAGCTCCTGGCGGGGAGCGTCTCATTAAATTCATACAACAAAAAAAAAGTAACTTAAAAGAATGTCCTTCCACACACCATCCATTATTTTTAATGAAAACTGTTTTTAATCACCTACATCACTGTAGATAACTTCTTAAGCATAAAAAGATGAGTTACAATGTTATGCATTATGCATTATTTTTATGAAAACTTTGAAAATGCATTAAAGATTGTATCATTATTTATTATAACTCGTATGCCTGTACATAACTATAGACAAAGAGTTTATAAATCTTTGAAAACGATGCAACAATATGACTATAAGGTATACAGAAAAGTTATTAAAAGTTATGCCCCTTGAAATAACTTTTCTAGAGTTAAGTCCCCTTGCTATAAAGAAATTATAATTAAAAATGAAAAATTAAATAATATTAAGTAAGTAGCCGATTTTACACTAAATAAATATCACAGTTGGCAGCGCGGGAATGAGAGGAAGACGTGTAGAAAATTTCATCTCATTCGGATGGACCGTTTGCGAACGCATAAAGGACATACACACACACACATCCTTTTTTATATATAAGGTAATGCCCGTTTAACACTTCTGGATTATAATTATCGTATGTAGTATTGTTCAGTGAGACCATACACTTTGTGTTGGCTATTCCGTAAAGTGGCGGAGTAGCTCAGAATTGCGGTGTCCGCCTCTGTTTTCAGCAAACCAGGCTTCTCTCACAGTGTCGATTTTGGTACACTCTCTGCTGTCCCTGGGGTATTGAATCAAATGTCTAGTCTTTTCGGTCACTAACTAACCAATAAACCAACCACCCAACCAACTATTCCACCAACCATCTACACAACCAACTATTCCACCAACCATCTACACAACCACTTATTCCACAAACCAACTATTCCACCAACCAACTATACAACTAACTATTCCACCAACCAACTATACAACCAACCAACCACCTATTCCACCAACCAACTATACAACCAACCAACCAACTAGCCAACCACACTGCCAACTAACCTACTAATTAACCACCCAACCAACCACCCAAGTAACTAATCCACAAACCAAACACAAAACTAACTAATTAACCAACCAACCAACTTCCCAACCAGTCACCCAGCCAATTAACCAACAAACCAAAGAACTAATCAGTCAGTCAACCAACCAACCAGGCAACCAACCACATAACCAATCAACCAACCAAAAAATCAACCAACCAAGCAACCAACCAGTCAATCAACCAACAAACTAACCAACCAATCAACCAACAAATTAACAAATCAATCAGTCAAACAACCAACCAATCAACCAACCAAACAATCAACCAACCAGTCAATCAACCAACAAACCAACCAAACAATCAACCAACCAAACAATTAACTAAACAACAAACGAACCAATTAACCAACAAACCAACCAATCAATTAACAAACCAATTAACCAACCAGCCAATCAATCAACAAACCAATTAACCACCCAACCAACTAATCAATCAAGGAACCAATTAGCCATCGAACCAATCAACCAACCAACTAAAAAACCAGTCAATCAACCAGCCAGACAACCCACCAACCAACGAAGCAGTCTAGCAACCAAACAACCAATCAGCCAACCAAGCAACCAACGACATAATCCTGCATTGGGATGAAAATCTCCTAGTTCGATTTAACAGGGAAGTTTCCCAAAGCCATGAAGTTTGTGATAGAATCCCACCTATACGCGGATAATAAACCACATACAAGTACAACATTGAAATACAAGTACAACAACATTGACATACAAGTACAACAACATTGACATACAAGTACAACAATATTGACATACAAGTACATCAATATTGACATACAAGTACAAAACTATTGACATACAAGTACAACAGCATTGACATACAAGTACAACAACATTGACATACAAGTACAACAATATTGACATACAAGTACAAACATGTTCATATACAAGTACATCAATATTGACATACAAGTACAAAACTATTGACATACAAGTACAACAACATTGACATACAAGTACAACAACATTGACATACAAGTACAACAATATTGACATACAAGTACAACAATATTGACATACAAGTACAACAACATTGACATACAAGTACAACAATATTGACATACAAGTACAACAATATTGACATACAAGTACAACAATATTGACATACAAGTACAACAATATTGACATACAAGTACAACAATATTGACATACAAGTGTTGTTTGTCCATCAAGAATGATGATGACCATTCATTTCATCCAGTGGGTTTGAAAGTATGGAGCCGTGAGTTCTAAGATGGCTGATAAGGCCTATTTTGGTTCGAAATGTTCTTTGACAATGTGGACAAAGAATGCTTGACGATTCTGGAGGAGGATTTTCTGCAGTGGTTTTTCTGTTCTGCCTTTTCTTCACAGCTCTTGCAGTCCTAGTTGCCTCACAAGTGACTGCACCCATGCGTAATGATGCATGCCACGAATTTCGGTCTCTGGCTGCAGTCTCCCAGGTGTCATGATGAATTCCAAAAGCATTCAGTGAGATTTTCAGAATGTCTTTAAAGCGTTTCCTCTGGCTGCCTTGGGAGCGTTTACCACAAGGCAACTCGCCGTAAAAAAAATCGTTTAGGGAGCCTGTGATCTGGCATGCGAGTCAAGTGACCAGCCCAGCGAATCTGATTCTTCATTAGTAGAGTGTGGATGCTGGGCATGGATGCTCTTTCTAGGACTTCAGTGTCTGGAATCTTGTCTTGCCATTTAATCTTCAGTAGCTTCCTTAGGCAGACTGTGTGGAAGTGGTTTAATTTCCTAGCGTGTCACTGATAAACAGTCCAGGTTTCACAAGCATATAGCAGTGTGGATAATACAACTACTTTGTAGACTTTCAGCTTTGTTTGCAGGCTTATTCCATTTCTGTCCCATACATTCTTGTACAGTCTGCCAAAGGCCGCGCTGGCCTTGGAGATTCTTGCATTCACTTCATCATCAATTGTGGCAGCTTGTGACACAGTGCTGCCAAGATAGGTGAATTTGTCCACAACACTTAGACTATGACCATTCACTTTGATATTCGGCACAGTGTGATTATTCCCTGGAGCTGGCTGGTACATAACTACAGTCTTCTCCAAGATGATATTGAGCCCAAACCTGGCACAGGCATGTGAGAAAGCTGAAACATTATGTTGCATGTCCGCCTCTGAGTTGGCGTATAGAGCGCAATCATCAGCAAACAGGAGCTCTCTGACGGTGTCGCTGTCAATTTTGGTTTGAGCTTTTAGCCTTCTGAGATTGAATAACTTTCCATCCATGTGGTAGTTGTCTATTCCAATGTCGTTGTTCTCGAAGGCATTCATCAACATAGCTGAAAACATGAGGCTGAACAGTGTTGGTGCCAGAACACATCCTTGTTTCACTCCATTGGTGACAGGAAAGGGCTCAGACAGTTCACCATTTTCCGGTACTCTTGCCTGCATGCCATCATGAAATAGCCGCACTATTTGGACAAACTTTTGTGGACAGCCATATTTTGCCATAATCTTCCACAGTCCTTCTCTGCTGACTGTATCAAAAGCCTTGGTAAGGTCAATGAAATTGGAGAACATTTCGCAGTTCTGTTCCTGACATTTCTCTTGCAACTGCTTTGCAGTGAACATCATGTCAACAGTTCCACGTTCTTTTCTGAAGCCACACTGGCTCTCGGGAAGAAGACCTTGATCGAGATGGGCCATGAGGCGATTGAGAAGAATTCTGGCGAGTGTCTTCCCTGCAATTGAAAGCAAGGAGATGCCTCGGTGGTTGTCACAGGATTGGCGGTTTCCTTTTCGTTTGTAAAGGTGGACTATTGACGCATCCTTGAAGTCTTGTGGCATGGTCTCGTTCACCCATATGTTTGTAAAGACTCGGTGAAGCTGCTCTGTTAGGACTGGCCCACCTGCCTTGTATATCTCTGCCAGGATGGAGTTCGGACCAGGTGCCTTGCCGCTGGAGAGTTGCTGGATGGCTTTGTTTACTTCCACTATGGTTGGCAGGTGTGTGTCATTGATGGGAACTTGAGGACGGCAGTTGATGGTTTCATCATTAAAGAAGGAAGTTGTATTTAAGATGTTGCTGAAATGTTCTGCCCAGCGCTGAAGGATGTCTTTCTTATCGGTGAACAATGTTCCCCCATCTGAACTGAGGAGGGGAGCTGTGCCTGGTGATGTAGGACCATAGACCGCTTTCAGTGAGTCGTAGAAGTTTACAAAAATGTAGATATACAAGTACAACAATATTGACATAAAAGTACAACAACATTGACATACAAGTACAACAACATTGACATACAAGTACAACAATATCTGACATACAAGTACAACAATATCTGACATACAAGTACAACAATATCTGACATACAGGTACAACAATATCTGACATACAAGTACAACAATATCTGACATACAAGTACAACAATATCTGACATACAAGTACAACAATATCTGACATACAAGTACAACAATTCATATTGTTCAAACTGTGCTAGCAATGTCATGAGCACGGTGACATGCCGTTTTGACAGCTGGGCTCATCGCTTGCCAAAGTGAGGGCAATGTTAGACATTGGTCCTGCCTACTCTCAGGCATAGAAACTATGATGGTTCTTTCTCATCACAGACCCATAGCAGAAAACAGCGTCTGGACAATTTATTATTCTTTTATTATCCTGTTTATTATTTCATTAATTATTCTATTTATTATTTTATTTATTATTCTATATATTATTATTTTATTTATTTTTATATTCGTTATGTTATTTGTTATTCTATTTATTATGGTATTTATTATTTTATGCAATATTCTATTTACTATTTTATTTCTTATTCTATTTATTAGCTTAATATTACGTCACTGTATCATGTGCTATATATTATAGTTTCCCCTTGTCTTTTTTATATTCCTACCGGTCTCTGTGGCTAAGGGCTTGCGAACGCGGTTTGTGAGCCCGTATACCCGGGTTCGAAACACGGCGGTGCTGGCTTTTTCGAAAAACGTATAGGGGCCGGTCGTTCAGAAAGCAATGGCAAACTACTGAACGTAACACTTGCCTAGTACATCAATAGCAGCTGAAAATGCTGGTGTTGACGGCAACGTCCCGTAAGGGATACGCAA
>CAWUFQ010000445.1:0-20260 GCA_963921405.1 Cepaea hortensis
AAATCAACATCCGGATTGGTAAGGCAGCAACAACAATGAACAGGTTAAGAAAAAGAGTCTGGGAGAACAGGAAGCTTACTGCCAAAACAAAAGTCCTTGTCTATCAAGCCTGTGTCCTTAGTACTCTTCTCTATGGCAGTGAAACCTGGACAACTTACTCACACCAAGAGAACAATTTAAACAGCTTTCATATGCGGTGTCTGCGAAGAATTCTTGGTATTAAGTGGCAAGACAAAATCACAAATACTGAAGTATTGGAAAGATCAGGTTGTGTGACAGTTTATTCCATGCTCAGTCTTCGTAGACTTAGATGGATAGGACATCTAGGCGGATGGATGATGGTAGAATACCAAAGGATATCTTTTTTGGTGAATTACAGATGGGTAAGAGATCTCAGGGTCGGCCTCTACTACGATACAAAGATGTGTGTAAGCGGGACATGATTGATACAGGCATTGATAATGCACATTGGGAGCAAGTCGCCGCTGAACGTGTTGCATGGAGGGCAAATATCAGAAATGGAATAAAGTCAAAGGAGAAAATTATTGCAGAAAAGTCACACACCAAGCGTTTGAGACGTAAGATGGTGCATGATGGTGGAAATGACCACGTGTTCACATGCACCCACTGTGAACGGACATTTACAGCGCAAATTGGCCTTATCAGTCACACTCGCTACCGCCATAGTTAAAAGTTGTTATGCCTTTTTAAAGCACAAACTATCGTCTGTCAAGACGGCAAGGTGCCAATGTATATATATATATATATATATATATATATATATATATATATATATATATATATATATATATATATATGTATATATATATATATATATATATATATATATATATATATATATATATATATATATATATCTTTAGAATCAGTCTCTTATATCTACTCACCCTTAGGATCCGTCTCTTATGTATATATTTGTATCCACCCTTAGGCTCCGTCTATTATATATATATATATTTATCTTAAAGATCAGTCTCATATCTTATATATAAAAGGCAATGTGTGTGTGTATGTCCTTTATGCGTTCGCGAACGGTCCATCCGATTGAGATGAAATTTTCTACACGTCTTCCTCTCATTCCAACTGTCATATTTTGTTAGTGTAAAATCGGCTGCTAACTTAATATTATTTAATATTTCATTTTTCATTATAATGATGGAATTGCTGCTGAATTTATAAAGGCAGGTGGCCATGCATTACATCTAAAGCTATACGAACTAATAATAAAAATCTGGAGGACAGAAGAATTACCCCATGACTGGAAAGAGTCATTATTGATACCTATCTTTAAGAAAGGAGACAAGTTCCAATGTGGAAATTATAGAGGAATATCACTACTGTCCACAAGCTATAAGATACTATCCGCAGTATTACTAAATAGACTAAAACCATATTCAGAAGACATATTAGGTGACTACCAGGCGGGTTTTAGACAAAACAGATCAACAATAGATCAGATATTTATCTTACGACAAATAGCCGAGAAACATTGGAATATAAAAGAGATCTCCATAAAATTTTTGTGGATTTTAAAAAGGCTTATGATAGTGTCCATAGGAATAGTCTATGGAATGCTATGCAGGAATTTGGAATACCAAGGAAGTTAATCAACATGACCAGACTATGCATGGAAGATACTTATAATATAGTAACATATAAAGGCAGGAAATCAGACCCCTTCCAAATAACATCTGGCTTGAAACAGGGTGATGCACTATCGCCGCCACCCTTCAATCTGGCTCTAGAGAAAGTTGTAAGGAAGATAAAGGAGGAATGTGATATTGGAGGAACATCCAAGCTGCTTGGTTATGCAGATGATATAGATATTATAGGGCAAAGTGAACAAAAGACATTGGAAATATTGACTCACTTAAAGGAAAAAGCCCAACAGATGGGGCTGGTTATCAACCAAGATAAGACAGAATATATGGTAATTTCAAGAGACGGAATGGCTAAAAACTCTGGCCACATACAAATAGATAATATGACCATTAAAAGAACGGAAACATACAAATACCTGGGTACAATCTTCAACTGCTCCAACATCATAAGGGAAGAAATACAAACTAGAATCAACTCTGGAAATAAGCACTACAACATCTACTAAAATCAAAGGCGTTATCTCGTAACACCAAAATAACAATATACAAAGCACTGATCAGACCAGTTGTGCTGTATGGCTCTGAAACCTGGAGTACAACGAAAGGAGACAAAGCCTTGTTACAAACCTTTGAGAACAAAATTTTAAGACGCATCTTTGGACCCATTAGGGATACACAAAGTGGAGAGTGGAAAAGAAGAAGTAACAAAGACATTTATGATCTGTTTAAGTCCCCGCTAATCACTGGTATCATGAAGGCTAATAGACTACAATGGCTGGGGCATATAGAAAGAATGGAAGATAATAGGGAAACAAAACTCGCTTACACTCAGGAAATAAATGACCGTAGACCCCGAGGTAGACCAAGAAGACGGTGGAGAGATAATACATGTACAGACCTACAAGCACTTGGAATCAACGACTGGCAAGAGAAGGTCCACCAGAGAGACGAATGGAGACGGATTGTATTTGCAGCAAAGATCCTCAATGGCTCGGAAAGCTGAAGAAGAAGAAGAAGAAGAAGAAGAAGAAGAAGAAGAAGAAGAAGAAGAAGAAGAAGAAGAAGAAGAAGAAGAAGAAGAAGAAGAAGAAGAAGAAGAAGAAGAGAAGAAGAAGAAGAAGAAGAAGAGAAGAAGAAGAAGAAGAAGAAGAAGAAGAAGAAGAAGAAGAAGAAGAGAAGAAGAAGAAGAAGAAGAAGAAGAAGAAGAAGAAGAAGAAGAAGAAGAAGAAGAAGAAGAAGAAGAAGAAGAAGAAGAAGAAGAAGAAGAAGAAGAAGAAGAAGAAGAAGAAGAAGAAGAAGAAGAAGAAGAAGAAGAAGAAGAAGAAAGAAGAAGAAGAAGAAAGAAGAAGAAGAGAAGAAGAAGAAGAAGAAGAAGAAGAAGAAGAAGAAGAAGAAGAAGAAGAAGAAGAAGAAGAAGAAGAAGAAGAAGAAGAAGAAGAAGAAGAAGAAGAAGAAGAAGAAGAAGAAGAAGAAGAAGAAGAAGAAGAAGAAGAAGAAGAAGAAGAAGAAGAAGAAGAAGAAGAAGAAGAAGAAGAAGAAGAAGAAGACGAAGACGAAGACGAAGACGAAGACGAAGACGAAGACGAAGACGAAGACGAAGACGAAGACGAAGACGAAGACGAAGACGAAGACGAAGACGAAGACGAAGACGAAGACGAAGACGAAGACGAAGACGAAGACGAAGACGAAGACGAAGACGAAGACGAAGAAGATTTTTCATTATAATTTCCATATAGCGAGGGGACTTAACTCTAGAAAAGTTATTTCAAGGTGCATAACTTTTAATAACATTGCTATATACCTTATAGTCATATTTTTGCATCGTTTTCAAAGATTTATAAACTCTTTGTCTATAGTTATTTACCGGCATATGAGTTATAATAAATCATGATGTAATCTTTAAGGCACTTTCAAAGTTTTAATAAAAATAATTCATAATGCATAACATTGTAACTCATCTTTTTATGCTTAAAGAAGTTATCTACAGTCATGCAGTGATTAAAAACAGTTTTCATTAAAAATAATGGATGGTGTGTGGAAGGACATTCTTTTAAGTTACTTTTTTTTGTTGTATGAATTTAATGAGACGCTCCCCGCCAGGAGCTGGGCGAAGCCACGCCGGGTCAGATAGATAGACAGACAGACAGACAGATAGTCGGAAACGGGAGCTTATGTGACTACTTATATGAATTAAATGAGATGCTCCCCACCAGGGACTGGGTGAAGCCGGGCCGGCTCAGACAAACAGACAGTCAGATAGACAGACAGACAGACAGTTAACTACAGGCATATGCGTTATAATCCTCCTCTCCTCCTCCTCCTCCTCTCCTTCTACCCTTCTCCCCTCCCCTCCTCCCTCTCCCTCCTCCATCCTCTTCCTCCTCCTCCCTCCTCCTCCCTCTTCCTCCTCCCTCCTCCTCCCCCTCCTCCTCGCTCTCATCCTCCCTCCTCCTCCTCCCTCCTAATCACTCCTGCTCCCTCCTCCTCCTCCCTCCTCCTCCCTTCTCATCCTCTATTCTTCCTCCTCCTCCCTCCTCCATCCTCCCTCCTCATCCTCCCTCCTCCTCCCTCTACCCTCCCTCCTCCCTCCTCCTCCATCCTCATCCTCCCTCCTCCTCCCTCCTCCTCCTCCCTCCTCCTCCCTCCTCCTCCCTCTTCCTCCTCCCCCTCCTCCTCCCTCCTCCTCCTCTCTCCTCCTCCACCTCCCTCCCTCCTCCTCCCTCCTCCTCTCTCCTCATCAACCTCCCTCCTCCTACTTCCTCCTCCCTCCTCCTCCCTCTTCATCCTCCTCCTCCCTCCTCCTACCTCCTCCTCCCCCTCTTCCCTCCTCCTCCTAATCCCTCCTCCTCCCTCCTACTCCGCCCTCCTCCTCCCTCCTCCTCCTTCCTCCTCCTCCCTCCACCTCCTCCCTCCTCCTCCCCTCCTCTCCCTCCTCCTACCTCCTCCACCTCCCTCTTCCTCCTCCCTCCTCCTACTCCTCCTTTTTCTTCTTCTGCTGCTGCTGCTGCCGCCGCTCCATTTAGCCAAGTTAATTGTTGGGGGAAGATGTAAAGATATTTCAAGTGCTCTTTCTAATGCTTTTTGTAAGTTGGTCTTCGTTTATCTAAGGTTGTTCTAACTGCAACCAATAAATGATTAGACAGACAGGCAGACAGACAGACATACAGAGAGGGACGGACGGACAGACAAACAGACAGACAGACAGACAGACAGACAGACAGACAGACAGACAGACAGACAGACAGACAGACAGACAGACAGATAGTCGGAACGGGAACTTATATGACTACTTATATGAATTAAATGAGATGCTCCCATCAGGGTCTGGGCGAAGCCGGGCCGGGTCAGACAGACAGACAGACAGATAGATAGATAGTCGGGAACGGGAACGGGAGCTTATATGACTACTTATATGAATTAAATGAGATGCTCCCCACCAGGGTCTGGGCGAAGCCGGGCCGGGTCAGCTACTGTATATATATATATGTGTGTGTGTGTGTGTGTGTGTGTGCGTGCGTGCGTGAGTGTATGTATATATATATATATATATATATATATATATATATATATATATATATATATATATATATATATATGTCTTTAGGAGCAGTCTATTATATATATATATATATATATATTCATTCTGATATGATATTCTCATTGCGACAAATGCAAGAAGAATGCCGTGAACAGAATCAACCACTGTTTATTGCCTTCATCGACCTCACAAAGGCATTTGATTTGGTCAGTCGTGAGGGTCTGTTCAATGCACTGAAGAAGATTGCCTGCTCACCAACTCTTCTGTCCATTGCGGAATCGTTCCACACAGGCATGAAGGGTATAATCAAGTTTGATGGTGCAGCTTCAGAAGAGTTTGAAATGAAGAGTGGAATTAGCAAGGTTGTGTACTATCTCCCACCCTCTTTGGAATATACTTTTCACTTCTACTACCTTTCGTGATCAGGATGGTGGTATATACATTCACTCACGCTCACATGGAGAACTCTATAATGCTCAGAGATTGAAGGCCAGGATGAAAATTAGGAGGGTACTAATCAGAGAGTTGCTTTTTGTGGATGATGCTGCAATTACGACCCACTCTGAGTAAAAATTACAACACCTACTATCTGCATTCTCCAATGCTTGTTCTGAATTTGGTTTAACAATTAGCAAAAAGAAGACACAGATTATGTCACAGGGTGCACATGGAGTACCATCAATCTTTACTGACGATTCCGAACTGGAGATAGTAGACCAGTTTACATATCTAGGATCAGAGGTAAATAGTAAATTATTCGTAGATCAGAAAAACATACAATAGGATTGGTAAGGCAGCAACAACAATGAACAGGTTAACAATAACGAGTCTGGGAGAACAGGAAGCTTACTGCCAAAACAAAAGTCCTTGTCTATCAAGCCTGTGTCCTTAACACTCTTCTTTATGGCAGTGAAGCCTAGTCAACTTACACCAAGAGAAACGTTTGAACAGCTTTCATATGCGGTTTCTGCGAAGAATACTTGATATTAAGTGGCAAGACAAAATCACAAATACTGAAATATTGGAAAGATCAGATTGTGTGACGGCTTGTTCCATGCTCATTCTTCGTAGACTTAGATGGATAGGACACGTTAGGAAGGTGGATGATGGTAGAATACCAACGGACATCTTTTTCGGTGAATTACAGACGAGTAAGACAGACAGGGTCGGCCTCTACTACGATACAAAGATGTGTGTAAGCGGGGCATGACTGATACAGGCATTGATAATGCACATTGGGAGCAAGTCGCCGCTGAACGTGTTGCATGGAGGGCAAATATCAGAAATGGAATAAAGACACAGGAGACAATGATTGTAGATAAGTCACACACCGAGCGTGCGAGGCGTAAGATGGTGCATGACGGTGGAAATGACCATGTGTTCACATGCATCCACTGTGGACGAACATTTACAGCACGAATTGGCATTATCAATCACATTCGCTACCGCCATGGGTTGTAGTTATTATGCCTTTTTGAAGCACAGTGTAACAAACTATCGTCTGTCAAGACGGCAAGATGCCAATGAATCTTTAGGATCAATCTCTTATATATCTATTCATCTTTAGGATCAGTCGCTTATATATCTATTCATCTTGAAAATAAATCTCTTATATACTCAGTGCACATACTTAATGCAGCTCGTCCACTTTGTGCCATTTCAAACCCTTCCCCTGCCCTTGAGTCAAACTGTGTAACCAATTTTTATCGGTCTCCTTCAGGAGCGAGCATAATCAATTCTTTTGTTCTTCCATCATTTGTTTGATGAGAAACGACTCAATATATTAAACACATGTTGTGGATTAGTGACACTCTTCTACATCGAACCAGTCCTAACCTTGTCTTCTCTTCCTTCAGAGAAAAGTTGTAACGAACCCTTTCCTTTAACCTGCAGGGAATGAGTGTAACTTATGATCTAGTCGACTGACTAGCACATCCATACCATTGCATCGCGTATTTCTTTGTGGTGATATCAGCACGGGTATCTGGTTCTTGTATATACCTTCAAAAAGATGGTTGTGAGCACCAGAATAAAACATTAATATAGTTTTATTCTCTTTTCCTGTCTCTTGTTTCAACTTTATTGGTAGGCAAGAGAACTAGCCACTTTATTGGTAGGCAAGAGAACTAGCCACTGCCGATCACTGAATAACAGTTGGACGGGAGGGGTAGGACTCTGTCATTTGCTGATAACATTCTCGTGTGTCGACAGGATCGAGATAGACAGGCGGTTGCCAATGATATGCAGTGCGAACTAGATCGAATTTCCTCATGGTGTGCTGATGCCGTTGCCCTTGTCAACCCTGCAAAGGCATCGGTTACATGGTTCTCCCTAAACAACCATATTGTGAACACAGACCTGCCGGCAGTAAGAATGGATGGGAGCATTATGAATAGAACCCAGTCAATGACATATCTTGGCGTGAGGCTTGACCGTAGCCTGTCCTTCAGAGATCATGTGGATTATGTCATAACGAAAGCTCAAAAAGGTTTGTCAGCAATGAGAGTCATGGCGACTGCCAATATCGAGCAAAGACTGCTAATACTTCCATTCCAAGGACTGGTGCTTTCACGCATCGAGTATGCCCTGGCCATCCTCACTGTCAGCCCTACACAGATTGGAAGACTTGAAAAGGTACAAAACGAAGCCATGCGCATCATTTTGGGCTGCACGAGAGACACCAGCTGTGTAGCAATGAGATACCTCCTTGACTTCCCGACAATGGAACACATGATCAAGATCTGGAGAGCTCGTGCATACTTAAAAATAAGTGCAGATGAGCAGCACCCTCTGCATGACGCTATATTCATAGAAAATAGTGACAGGCTAAAGAGGGGCAAATCATGGATGGGTCGGGCGGAAGATGTCGTCAGACAGGTCTGCAGTCTTACCAGTATCAACCCCGGCAAGGAATGGGTGCCGTTGCCTCCAGCTTTTAAGTGCACTTTCTCCTGCATTATCACACTCGACAGACGGTGCAGAGAGCAGAACCCTGCCGCTGTCAATGCAGAGGTCAACGCGCTCATCTATGAACACTCAGATAACCTCGAAGTGCTCATCTATACAGATGGATCTGTTGTAAAGCAGCAAAGAAGTGCGTGGGCATTTACAGCCCGTTCAGCGGGCCGAAACGTTCAAGAATCCAGTGGTGCCCACTCTATGACCACGAGCAGCATGACGATGGAGGTGATGGCAGTTACACAGGCTTTCATACGGCTGGAATCACAGCATTATACCAACGTGTGTGTACTAAGTGATTAAATGAGCATGATTCAGAAGGTCGAAGCTGGATCTGTACGTAGACAGTGGACTGAGTCGCTGCGGAAGTCTGTTGTCCGTAAAGTCACCTTCATCTTCGTCCCGGGACATGCGGGAGTCGATGGAAATGAACGAGCTGATAAACTGGCTGGCTCTGCACCCCCTGTAGATGGCCAGCCCATGGATCGTGCCGATGTTATTAACGTCCTCAAAGATATGGCGAGAACAGAGGACTTTGACGTCAGTGAATCCACATCGCTGTCCAGGATGAAAGACTTGGGAGTAAGAATCGGCACAGCCAGACGCGAGAGGTACATCGGGAAAACAAAGCGCCTCGTCAACCAACACAGAACTGGCACTATTAGCCACCGAACGCTGATGCATATGCTGGGGGGGGGGGAGGATCTGAGCACCTATGGATATGTCCGGAGTGCAATGAAGATACCCCAACTGATAACTGATAACTGATAACTAGCCACTGTATTGGTAGACAAGAGAGCTAACCACTTTATTGGTAGGCAACAGAGCTATCCACTTTATTGATAGGCAAGAGAGCTAACCACTTTATTAGTAGGCAAGAGAATTAACCACTTTATTGGTAGGCAACAGAGCTATCCACTTTATTCGTAGGCAAGAGGCCTTAATACTTTATTGGTAGGCAAGTGAACTAGCCACTTTATTGGTAGGCAAGAGAATTAACCACTTTAACGGCTGGCAAGAGAGTTATCCACTTTATTCGTAGGCAAGAGAACTCAATACTTTATTGGTAGGCAAGTTAACTAGCCACTTTATTGGTAGGCAAGAGAATTAACCACTTTACTGGTAGGCAAAAGAGCTAACCACTTTATTGGCAGGCAAGAGATTAACCATTTTATTGGTAGGCAAGAGAGCCAACCACTTTATTGGTAGGCACGAGAGCTAACCAATTTATTGGTAGATAAGAGAGCTAGCCACTTTATTGGTAGGCAAGAGAACTAACGACTTCATTTTTAAGCAAGATAACTTTGTTTGTAGGCAAGAGCATACGTAACCCCTTTGCCACAAAGCCGGCTAGCCCCATTACAGTTCCTCCATATTGCTGTCACAAGCCTGATATCCTGTCTCTATTGCTGTCGTGTGTAAGTATTATCTATCGTGTCTTGAATCCATCTCGAACACGGTGACCGCCCCACTTTTGACATGCACCAAAGGGGAGCAGCGTTCTGTTATCCGTTTTTGTTTTTAATCAGTGAGGGGGTGAAACCTATAGAAATACATCGGCGAATGAAGGTCCAGTATGGTTATGCATGCCTGTCAGTCAAGCAGGTGTAGGAGTGGAGTAGGAAGTTTCAAAATGGCGTGATTTCTGTGACAGATGGTTCACGACCGGGTCAGGCACACTGAGTAGTGACACCATGGTCGATTGCAACCGTTTAAAGCTTCGTACATGAAAACCGCCGATTGGCCGTGAGTGACATTGCCGCACATCTTAACATCAGTCAAGGTTCAGCACAATCACTTCATCCATGATGTTATACAATACCGCAAAGTGTCTGCAATGTGGGTGCCAAGCAATGATGCTTGTCACGAACTTTTACAGTGCTTTGAAGCAGACTGTGATGGTTTCTTGTCAAGAATTGTTACTGGAGATGAAATCTGGGTTCACTACCACGAGCCATAAACGAAGAGCGCAAGCAATAACTGGCGCTATCCCTTCTAACCGAAACCAAAGAAGTGCCGTACGCAGGAAATGTTATGCTGATTTTCTTTTGAGATGAACGAGACGTTATTTTAGAGCACTACATGACAAGAGGGAAAACTGTCACCAGTGATACGTATACAGATCTTCACAGTTATCATCTTCGACCCGCAATCAAATCCAAACGACGTGGACTTCTGAGTAAAAGTGTCCTTTTGCAACATGACAATGCTCACTCCATACTGACAGTGAAAAGGTTTAAACCATCGCAGACCCCCATTCCAGTGTGTACCACATTCCCCCGTACTCTCCAGACCTAGCACCAAGTGATTTCCACCTGTTTGGACAACTCAAAGAGTCATTGGGAGAAAAGACTTTCTGGTCCGACAAAGAGGTACAACAGGTGGTGCATGAGTGGTTACACACGCGACCAAAATACCTGTTTTCTACGTGAATCCAAGCACTTTTTCTATACTGGACGGCTTGCATTGGACGCAGTGTTGACTACATTGAAAAATGGTACACTTGTTCTGTACTTTTTGAGAATATATTCACACACAAAATGTAAGGTTTTCATTTGAAGCCCCATCGTGCATACAAAAGAGGTCAGAATGGATAAGAACGCTCTCTCTTAAACCTATAGTGTGCTGATGTCGAGGTAACGGATTCAACCCCTACACCGGTCACTTGGCCTAAAATGTTGACTTCTTGTCATTGATTTGGGGACGTAAATTACAAGTAGCTAAGAAATCGGAGAGGGTCCACCTGATGGCGAAGGACACTGGAAATAGGGAAAGCTAATCCACACTCAAAACTCAGTTTGGTGCTACTAAAAGTAGTTGCACGGGTGTGGACTAAACTTGAGTTTTTTTTTTCCATTAAAGGCTAGCGAATGCCTACCAAAAACAAAAACAATCAAAACAACAAAAACAAGCAATTCATGCCTCACACGTTGCAAGTGTTACATTTGCTTATGTCCCGTGATTATGATTATGTGATAATATTTATTGTTTTTCGCCAACAGTTAGTCTCCTCTGCCATTGGCTGACCTTCAGTCGGAGAGCGCAAGATGTGCGACTCCAGTGCCACCAGAACCTCGCAGTGAACAGTTGCCTCATAGCAAACAGGATACAAAGCAACATCGTGGCTGGGTGGTTTTTGTTTCAGCCGTCTAAGGTGGGTTCTGGCTGTCTGAACTAATATTGTACGATAAATAGTGATTTTCATTAAGTAATAAGTGAACCCCCCCCCCCTCTCTCTCTCTCTCTCTCTCTCTCTCTCTCTCTTTCTCTCTCTCTCTCTCTCTCTCTCTCTCTCTCTCTCTCTCTCTCTCTGAAACTCACACATTATATCTTTCTTTCTTGTTCACACTCTTCTCTCTTGTTTTTTGTTATATTCGTCTGTCCGTCCATTCGTTTGTCTGTCTGTCTATCTGTCTGTCCTTCGGTCCGTCCGCCTTTCTGTTTGTCTTCAACCAATAACAGTATATGAACTGTCTTTCAACCTACGCGACTCCAGATATCTAACTTTAAATAAGTTAATGTCAAAACAAGAATTACATGTAACCAAAAATAAACCGAAAGAAACGCAAAGAGGCAGTAGAGTTAAATTAGAGTACTCCAATTTACTTTTTACGACAATTAAGGATTAAGTGAAATCTTAATGCCGCACGGTGATCACACCATACCCTTCTAGCCCCATATTTATATAAAACATTCAGCATTTAATGTCAATATAACCGGTGGCCATTGCTTCCGAGAACATTTCCTGGTACCCATTTTAACGTCGGGTCGATCTGGGTAGACAAGTCCATTTGCTTTAAAACGTCACCGCCTTGATAGGGGTTTGAAAGCATGACTACAGCGCCGCCATGCAAGCGTTACGTTACTGGAACTCCAAATGCAGCTACGAGGCATCAGTTTATGCCAACTATAGAATAGATATTTCGACACCTGGGCTTGTCGCTTGTGGATGTGAGAGAAAGATTGGCCACCTATTCCTCCCTGTATTCAGGCCTACACAATACGATGGCGCTATCATACCACATACTCATAGCAGGAAACTACTTGGGGAACACATATCGCAAGATCAGGGAGAGCCGCGCTAGCTGAGTGGCTAGACCTTCGCCTGTAGACCTGGTCATCTTGGGTTTGATCCGCAGATGGGCTGATTTAGACTTGTAAAAATGGACCTGGGGTCGACCCAACCTAGAATGAATGCCAAGAATTTGTTGGCAGTAAAGACGACCAGCGTGGTTTTGGCAAAATGCGCTAGCTAGTATTGCATGATCTACACGATCCGCTAGGTAGTGCTGCATGATCTACACGATCCGCTAGCTAGTACTGGTTGATCTACAACATCCGCTAGCTAGTACTGGTTGATCTACAACATCCGCTAGCTAGTACTGGTTGATCTACAACATCCGCTAGCTAGTACTGGGTGATCTACAACATCCGCTAGCTAGTACTGGGTGATCTACAACATCCGCTAGCTAGTACTGGGTGATCTACAACATCCGCTAGCTAGTACTGGTTGATCTACAATATCCGCTAGCTAGTACTGGTTGATCTACAACATCCGCTAGCTAGTACTGGTTGATCTACAACATCCGCTAGCTAGTACTGGGTGATCTACAACATCCGCTAGCTAGTACTGGGTGATCTACAACATCCGCTAGCTAGTATGTTGTTTGTCCATCAAGAATGATGATGACCATTCATTTCATCCAGTGGGGTTGAAGGTGTGGAGCCGTGGGTTCTAAGATGGCTGATAAGGCCTATTTTGGCTCGAAATGTTCTTTGACAATGTGGGCAAAGAATGCTTGACGTCTCTGGAGGAGGATTTCCTGCAGTGGTTTTTCTGTCCTGCCTTTTCTTCACAGCTCTTGCAGTCCTGGTTGCCTCACATATGACTGCACCTTTGCGCAATGATGCACGCCACGAATTTCGGTCTCTGGCTGCAGCCTCCCAGGTGTCATGATGAATTCCAAAAGCATTCAGTGAAATTTTCAGAGTGTCTTTAAAACGTTTCCTCTGGCCACCTTGGGAGCGTTTACCACAACGCAGTTCGCTGTAGAAAATTCGTTTAGGGAGCCTGTGATCTGGCATGCGGGTCAAGTGACCAGCCCAGCGAATCTGATTCTTCATCAGTAGAGTGTGGATACTGGGCATGGATGCTCTTTCTAGGACTTCAGTGTCTGGAATCTTGTCTTGCCATTTAATCTTCAGTAGCTTCCTTAGGCAGACTGTGTGGAAGTGGTTTAATTTCCTAGCGTGTCGCTGATAAACAGTCCAGGTTTCACAAGCATATAGCAGTGTGGATAATACAACTGCTTTGTAGACTTTTAGCCTTGTTTGCAGGCTTATTCCAGTTCTGTCCCATACATTCTTGTACAGTCTGCCAAAGGCTGCACTGGCCTTGGAGATTCTTGCATTCACTTCGTCATCGATTGTGGCAGCTTGTGACACAGTGCTGCCAAGATAGGTGAATTTGTCCACAACACTTAGTCTATGATCATTCATTTTGATATTCGGCACAGTGTGATTATTCCCTGGAGCTGGCTGGTACATAACTACAGTCTTCTCCAAGTTGATATTGAGCCCAAATTTGGCACAGGCATGTGAGAAAGCTGAAACATTATGTTGCATGTCCGCCTCTGAGTTGGCGTATAGAGCGCAATCATCAGCAAACAAGAGCTCTCTGACGGTGCCGCTGTCAATTTTGGTTTTAGCTTTCAGCCTTCTGAGATTGAATAACTTTCCATCCATACGGTAGTTGATGTCTATTCCAATGTCGTCGTTCTCGAAGGCATTCATCAGCATGGCTGAAAACATGAGGCTGAACAGTGTTGGTGCCAGGACACATCCTTGCTTCACTCCATTGGTGACAGGAAAGGGTTCAGACAGTTCACCATTTTCCTGTACTCTTGCCTGCATGCCGTCATGAAATAGCCGCACTATTTGGACAAACTTTCGTGGACAGCCATATTTTGCCATAATCTTCCACAATCCATCTCTGCTGACTGTATCAAAAGCCTTGGTAAGGTCAATGAAAGTGGAGAACATTTCGCAGTTCTGTTCCTGACATTTCTCTTGCAGCTGCCTTGCAGCGAAAATCATGTCAACAGTTCCACGTTCTTTTCTGAAGCCACATTGACTCTCAGGAAGAAGACCTTGATCGAGATGGGCTGTGAGGCGATTGAGAAGAATTCTGGCGAGTATCTTCCCTGCAATTGAAAGCAAGGAGATGCCTCGGTGGTTGTCACAGGATTGGCGGTTTCCTTTACGTTTGTAAAGG
Organism: Cepaea hortensis; assembly: GCA_963921405.1. Lineage (NCBI taxonomy): Eukaryota > Metazoa > Mollusca > Gastropoda > Stylommatophora > Helicidae > Cepaea > Cepaea hortensis. Next base: position 14,393 of record CAWUFQ010000445.1, read on the forward strand.
TGTACTATTGACGCATCCTTAAAATCTTGTGGCATGGTCTCGTTCATCCATATGTTTGTGAAGACTTGGTGAAGCTTCTCTGTTAGGACCGGCCCACCTGCCTTGTATATCTCTGCTGGGATGGAGTCAGGACCAGGTGCCTTGCCGCTGGAGAGTTGCTGGATGGCTTTGTTTATTTCCACTATGGTTGGCAGGTCACCAAGTGTCTCATTGGTGGGAACTTGAGGAAGGCATTTGATGGTTTCATCATCGAAGAAGGAAGTTGCATTTAAGATTTTGCTGAAATGCTCTGCCCAGCGTTGTAGGATTTCTTTCTTATCGGTGACCAATGTTCCCCCGTCTGCACTGAGGAGGGGAACTATGCCTGGTGATGAAGGACCATAGACCGCTTTCAGTGAGTCGTAGAAGTTTTTCATATCATGTCTGTCAGCAAAGCCCTGAATTTCATCAGCTTTGCTGCTCAGCCAGGAGTCCCGCATGTGCCGAAGTTTCTGCTGCACTACTCTCTGAATGTTCTTGAAAGCATCTTTTTTTGATGTTGACTTTGGGTCATTCAAATGTGCCTTGAGGAGAAGATGTTTCTCGGCCAGCAATTGGTTGTTGTCTTCGGAATTTTCATCAAACCAGTCTTTATGCTTTCGGGGGGCTGGACCCAGGATTTCCATAGCAGTGTTGTAAATTGTGTCCTTTAGGGCTCTCCATTCTGTTTCTGTATCCTGTTTAGCTTCAGCATTGGGCTTGAGGCGGTCTTCCAGCATATTTTCAAACGACTGCTGCATTTTCATGCTGTTTAGGCTGGTGACATTTAGCTTTGTTTGCATTTTCGCCCCTTGAGGACGCCGTGGTGGCCTGATGTGGATGTTCATTTTCGAGACAATGAGACGATGGTCTGTCCAACATTCGGCACCACACATGGATTTTGTCACTCGAACGTCTTGTCTGTCACTCCTCCTGACGATGACATAGTCAATGAGGTGCCAGTGTTTCGAGCGAGGGTGCATCCACGATGTCCTATTTCTCATGGGGAGACGGAAAATTGTGTTCGTAATCAGGAGATCATGTTCGGCACATGTCTGAAGGAGGCGGAGTCCATTGCTGTTACAATTTCCGACTCCATGCTTTCCAATAATGCCACTCCAAGAGATGGTGTCCGTGCCTACTCTGGCATTGAAATCCCCAAGGAGTATAAGTTTGTCTCCTTTGGGAACAGATGTTAATACACTGTGCAGGTCCTCATAGAACTTGTTCTTGACATCATCTTCGTTGGTCATAGTTGGTGCGTAGACACTCACAATGGTTGCGTGCTTCCTTCCATTCAGCAGAGGCAACTTCATGGTCATGAGCCTGTCGTTTATAGCCTTTGGAAATCCAGCTAATTTGCCGACCAGGGCCGACTTAATGGCAAATCCCACACCGGATTGGCGTCTTTCCACGCTTTTCCTTCCACTCCAGAAAAATGTGTAGCCGGCACCAATTTCACAGATTTGGCCTTCTTCTGCAAGTCGTGTCTCGCTCAAGGCTGCAATGTCGATGTTGTACCTGCCCAGCTCTCTCCCAATCAGTGCTGTTCGTCTCTCTGGACCCGACGCGCCGTCTCTGTTAAGTAGGGTGCGTACATTCCAAGTTCCAATTGTTAAGGGAATATGGTTTACTCTTTTAGCTTTGCTTGTTTTATCTTTCTTTGTATGTCGACCGCAGTTAAGGGTACCCACCAACCGCGGCTAGCTGGTTAGGTAGTGATGAAGCAGACAATGTTTAGGGCACCTTTTCTAGCCCCTTCCTCATGCTATGGAGGTGAGCAGTGTGTTCCTATAGAGGGCTGCTCAGTCGCTCAGGGGGCTGCCGAATCCCACTGCTGCTCCGGTCAGTAGAAGACGACCATATGGCCTGAGTCGCCTGTGTGCAGGTCTGCGACTACGGCTGCCAGCGTACCCACGCCTGCCGCTTTGCCGCTCGCCCATCGCCACAGGGCTTGAAGGTGATATGTGACGTTGGATGAAGAATGACTTGCGCGATGACTTGGATTAAAGTTAGGAAGAGTTGCGCAATTCGTCGACCTCACTCTCTCGCCTGAGTCCATCTGAGTCCAGTGGCAAGACAAGTCGAGACGATTGGAGACGAATACAGGTGCAGTGGATGACCAGGGCGCTCTACGTGCCTTGCCGTGCTCATTACGTTCCACAACGCTTTGCAGGTAAACGCCGTCTTGCCCGTTGAATCAGGAATGATTTCTTCCGCGCAGTCTGCCAAATCCTGTCTTCACATGCTGGGTAGGCACTAGCTAGTACTGGGTGATCTACAACATCCGCTAGCTAGTACTGGTTGATCTACAACATCCGCTAGCTAGTACTGGGTGATCTACACGATCCGCTAGCTAGTACTGGGTGATCTACATGATCCGCTAGGTAGTGCTGCATGATCTACACGATCCGCTAGGTAGTGCTGCATGATCTACACGATCCGCTAGGTAGTGCTGCATGATCTACGAAATGACCTAGCTAGTGCTGGTTGATCTACACAAATATGGGTCTAGTACCATTTGCGCCTTAACTGATTCAAGGCCAAAGGATAATATATCGTCAAATGTGACCACCCATTAAGGCAGAAGGACGATATATCGCCATACTAGGATCATCGTGCTTTTCATTTTGCTTTGTTGTATCTTCTGCAATTTCAATTCTCAATGAACGAAACTTATATTATACTTGTTCATTTGATTATGTACCTGTCACTTGTCGTCCCTGGAGGAAAGTGGACTCGACAAGCACACCTTTAATATCCTTCTACTATTGGAACTATTGAATGACTTTTGTCTACACTCCTCCCTTCTGTCTTCCATACACTATATGTCTCTCTCTCTCTCTCTCTCTCTCTCTCTCTCTCTCTCTCTCTCTCTCTCTCTCTCTCTCTCTCTCTCTCTCTCCTTCATAACATACCCTGACAACAGTTTCCTCCAACAATTAATAACATGTTTATTGTTGAAAACTATGTCAGTTGTATGTATTGAATGTGTATATGTAGTTGGTAGTGTCTGCTAATGTGAGTGCAAGATAGGACTTTTGACTTCGTATGTCTCCGTATCCCTTCTCTCGTCAGCATTCAGCCAGTCAAAGATACATCACATAGATATGGACAGTTCTCACCCGGGTTTGCTCCTTTCCGATTGAGTCTGGGCGTATCGTGAAGTTGTTCAAAGTCTGGTCACAGTGAAATAATAATAATCCAGTAAGTCTATGACTTCGCCAGAGTCTGCTTCCAGAAGTTAATAATCCAGTAAGTCTATGACTTCGCCAGAGTCTGCTTCCAGAAGTTAATAATCCAGTAAGTCTATGACTTCGCCAGAGTCTGCTTCCAGAAGTTAATAATCCAACACTGAAACCACATCACCACAGTCTACCACGGTGTCTATATTGACTATGAATGTTCTGACTTGTCTATTGTCTCTCTTCTATTATTCTACCAGGCCTAAGTATGCAGTTGTTTTCTTTTACTTTCATCCGTTTAATCGTCCTTTTCCATTTTACTTTGGTTATCTTGTTATTCTTTTATTATTTTTAGAGTTCATTTAGAGCTAGGGGTTATATCGTCTCACAATTCGAACCTGTCTTGGTTATTCATTGTTCTAGTGAGGTATTTGATCTCCGCCCAAGTGAAGTACCTTGAGTTTATCGTCTCTGATTGTATTAGGATATTTCTAGTGAACCTGTAAATGATAGATAACCAGGTGATATAAATCTGCTTCAGATTTATACTTATGTGAGAGCATTTCTACCGGCGGCACTAAGACGCTTCCGAAAGGATACTCTGACAAAATACTTATGAGTGCACTAAAGTCTAAACGATTAACTAAATAACAAAGAATTGATAATCGTAAAGCACATACACCTAGTCCACTATGCTATACTATTACCCTAAGGTTAGGTTACCTTATATATAGAATTTATGTAAATCCCAGAATTGAAATCTATCAGCACATAAGCACTCTATCTCATTGCAAGGGATGATATTTCTTTTCTATTACAGGACACATAAATCCAGCTTTCCGTCCAGTTTGGTAGCACACTAAATACAAAACCACTTTTCCACCAATTAATACCGAGTGTCCAAGTCTCCGTTGACTTTTGATGTCACTACATCAACCATCGTATTTTGCCGTATCCTTCACATCAAAAGTCTGTGAAGTCACGTATGCGGTATTGGCGCCCCGTGTCGTGTCTCATTCGTCTCGTCCTCCGTTCATCCGCTAGTATCTCCAAGCGTCCGAACCCTTTGATCGCCGTCTTCTGCGTTTTCCCCGTTCCGATGTATTCATGTCTCCGTCTTGTCGGCCGATAAGATCGGCAGTCATTGACCCTTTGTTACTCTGTATTTTTCCTCTTTATCCTTCGGTCAATAACCCATACTTTGTCCTCGCTCAAAACTGACGTATTCGACTGTTAACCCTCCTCATACCTTGTAATTAATCTTACTCGTATATCAGGGAATCATTAACTCACAGTATCCCGTGACAGTACCACACCTGGTCAATGCCTACATTTTTTTGTTTGGCATCGAATCAGTTAAGCGCCCCTTACTTTACTTATGGAAAGGTGATTTGTTGATTAAGCAGATTACAATTAATCCACTCGGTTGAAGGTGTTACATAAATCATTCAGGTTGTTACTTAACTTGACAGGTGAATTACTCATGCTTCCTGTTTCTTTGACGCAGCCCGAGCGCGTGCGACCTAGACATTTATGTGTGTGTTGATTAATAGTGTCTAGTCGAAAGCAGCAGGTTTACTGTATATGCGTCACTGTTGTATGGTAGCAGATCATGTACATGCTGGCGGTGACTGCGATTTAACCTTCTCAAACAGGTGAGGGTAACCAAAGGTTTACCATCAGTGAGTTCGTTCTGTTTACATAATGTCAGTTTTACATATTGCTGTAAATCCTGAACAATCAGTCAGTCAGTCAGTCAGTCAGTCAGTTAGTTAGTTAGTTAGTTAGTTAGTTAGTTAGTTAGTTAGTTAGTTAGTTAGCTAGTTAGTTAGTTAGTTAGTTAGTCCTGGTTCCAACTTCACGCAACGGGTCGTCCCCATTATGCTCCATTCCTGTGCCAGTGAATATCACACAAAATGCTCCTCACTGCCCTATGTGAACAATGGAATAGACAGAAGTCTCGGCAAGCCAACAGCCCGCACAGGAACACTGTGCATAATTCCGCCGCCAGAATGCCAACACAAAAATCATCCGCGAAAAACACAGTTAATCGTCGATGACTTCATTGACCCGGGTTTTATCCCATATGGCTCGGTCTCTTTCCGCAGGATGACCCGCCCGAAAACGCCGCACAAAGCACGAACTCCGTAGCTCCAGCGACGACTCCCAGGAGTCTCCTGAAAAATGCACCCGTGAACCGAAAAGGCAAACCAGTCAATTCAGCAACAGCCAGCCGCCATCGCTCCGAACATGCAGTTCACGCTACAAACAACCGCGGACAGATGTAAAAGCATTCCACGCGAAATTCACAGCTCACAGTGTCGCGCCATGTACTCACTCTCAGTAACAGGGCGACGGAACCAGTTAGTAAATAAGCAACAATAAAATCTCCTGAGGTCACAGATGTGTGGTTTTACTGAAGACCGCTAAAATACATTGGTCAGTAATCGAAAGAGAGTAAGACACAGATACAACTGTTAACGAACAAGGGACAATCGTAATTTTTCGCCCATGTTATGAGAAGAGAAATACTAAAGTGTAGTGTGACAACTGGAAACATTTGTGGAAAAGAGAAAAATGAAAACAGTTAGAGAAAAGATTATTGACATTCTTGTATCGTGGAGCAGAAAGGTGCCAGCGGACGAACTGATACAGGCAGTTGGAG
>CAWUFQ010000446.1:0-87784 GCA_963921405.1 Cepaea hortensis
AGGGAGAGGGAAGAGGAGGAGGAGAGAGGAGGAGGAGGAGGAAGAGGGAGAAGGAGGAGGGAGGAGGAGGTGGAGGTGGGGGAGGAGGAGAAGGGAGGATGAGTAGGGAGGGAGGAGGAACAGGGATGTGGAGGGAGGAGGAGGGAGGAGGTAGAGGGAGGAGGAGGGAGGAGGAGAACGGAGGAGGAGGGATGAGGTGGAGGGAGGAGGAGAGGGAGGAGGGGGAGAAGGAGGGAGGAGGGGAGGAGGAGGGAGGAGGAAAAGTGAGGAGGAGGGCGGAGGAGAAAGGAAGAGGAGTGATTAGGAGGCGGAAGAGGTTGGAGGAGGAGAGCGAGGAGGAGGGATGAGGGCGAGGAGGAGGAGGGAGGAGAAGGTGGAAGAGGGAGGAGGAAGAGGGTAGGAGGAGGAGGGGGAGAGGAGGAGGAGGAGGATTATAACGCATATGCCTGTAGATAACTGCAGCAAAAGGTGGGGGAGAATCTCAGTTAATTCATATAAGTAGTCATATACGCTCCCGTTCCCGACTATCTGTCTGTCTGTCTATCTATCTGACCCGGCGTGGCTTCGCCCAACCCCCGGCGTTGAGCGTCTCATTAAATTCATACAACAAAAAAAAAAAGTAACTTAAAGGAATGTCCTTCCAAACACCATCCATTATTTTTAATGAAAACTGTTTTAACCACCAACATGACCGTAGATAACTTCTTTAAGCATAAAAAGAGGAGTTACAATGTTATGCATTATGCATTATTTTTATGAAAACTTTGAAAATGCCTTAAAGATTATATCATTATTTATTATAACTCATATGCCCGCATATAACTATAGACAAAGAGTTTATAAATCTTTGAAAACGATGCAACAATATGACTATAAGTTATATAGCGATGTTATTAAAAGTTATGCCCCTTGAAATAACTTTTTCTAGAGTTAAGTCCCCTCGCTATATTGAAATTATAATGAAAAATGGAATATTAAATAATATTAAGTAAAGAGCCAATTTCACACTAAAAAAATATGACAGTTGGCAGCGCGGGAATGAGAGGAAGACGTTTAGAAAATTTCATCTCAATCGGATGGACCGTTCGAGAACAGATAAAGGACATACATACATACATACATACATACAGCCGGTCTCTCTGGCTGTGGGGTTACAACACTTTCTCTCTGTAATCCCGTTTATCACGCAGAGTCTCGCAGCGGTGCGAGAACTGAGGTGGTTCGACCCCCGCTCGTGACTTGCGGATACTGAGCCGGCCGCTCAGAAAGCAATGGCAAACTACTGAGCGTAATCTTGCCAAGAGATCAACAGACAGCTGAAAGATGCTGCTGTTGACAGCTAAGTCCTGTAAAAGGATACGCAAAAAAACATATCAGTCTTCAAGGTGAGCGACTTTTATTACATACATTCATTCAAGTTTGAGTTCTATCGGTTGTAAGCATGTTGAGACAATGATGATGATGATGATTGCCGTGTGACGATTCTGTGTAGTCACGTCATTGTCTTCGCTTTTCCTAGCGTTGTGGTTCGGGGATTCTTTCATCATCATCATCATCATATATTTACGTACGTATTTAGGGAGGGGAGGAGGGAGGAGGAGGAAGAAGAAAAAAATGACAGTTGGCAGCGCGGGAATGAAAGGAAGACGTGTAGAAAATTTCATCTCAATCGGATTGACCGTTCGCGAACGCATAAAGGACATACATACATACATATATACTTACATACATCCTTTTTTATATATACGACTAGCTGACCCGGCCCGGCTTCGCCCAGACCCTGGTGGGGATCATCTCATTTAATTCATATAAGTAGTCATATAAGCTCCCGTTCCCGTTCCCGACTATCTATCTGTCTGTCTTTCTGTCTATCTGTCTGTCTGTCTGTCTGTCTTTCTGACCCGGCCCGGATGGGGAGCATCTCATTTAATTCATACAAGTAGTCATATAAGCTCCCGTTCCCGACAGTCTGTCTGTCTGTCTGTCTGTAGGAGGAGGAGGAAGAGGGAGGATTTGGGAGGAGGAGGAAAGAGGAGGAGGAGGGAGGAGGAGGATAGAAGAGGAGGAGGAGGGAGGAGGGAGAAGGAGGAGGGAGGAGAAGGGGGAGGAGGAGGGGGAGGAGGAGGAAGAGGGAGGAGGAGGGAGAAGGAAGAGGAGGAGAACGCAGGAGGAGGAGGGGGAGGGGGAGGAGGAGGAAGAGGAGGGAGGAGGAGGAGGAAGAGTAAGGGAGGAGGGAGGAGGAGGAGGAGGGAGGAGGGAGGAGGAGGGAGAAGGAGGAGGGGAGGAGGAGGAAGAGGGAGGAGGAGCGAGGAGGAGCGAGGGGTAGGGGGAGGAAGAAGAGGGAGGCGGAGCGAGGAGGAGGGGGAGGAGGAAGAGGGAGGAGGGAGAAGGAGGAGGAGGAGAACGCAGGGGGAGGAGGGGGAGGAGGAGGAGAAGGGAGGAGGAGAGGGTGAGGAGGGAGAGGGAGGAGGAGGGAGGAGGAAGAGTGAGAAGGAGGAGGAGGAGGGAGGAGAAGGAGGGGGAGGAGGAGGAAAGAGGATAATGGAGGAGGAGGAGGGATGTGGAGGGAGGAGGAGGTGGGAGGAGGTAGAGGGAGGAGGAGAAGGGAGGAGGAGTGATGATGAGGAGGAGTGGGAGGAGGAGGGAGAGAAGGGAGGAGGAGGGAGGAGGAGGAGGGAGGAGGAGGAGGAGGGAGGAAGAGGGAGGAGAAGGAGGAGGAGGGAGAAGGAGGGATGAGGGAGGAGGAGGAGGGAGGAGAGAGGAGGAGGAGGGCGGAGGAGGAAGAAAGAGGAGTGATTAGGAGGAGGAAGAGGGAGGAGGAGGAAGGAGGAGAGCGAGGAGGAGGGAGGAGGGCGAGGAGGAGGGAGGAGGAGGAAGAGGGAGGAGGAGGTGGAAGAGGGAGGAGGAGTATGGAGCAGGAAGAGGAGGGAGAGGGAGGAGGAGGAGGGGAGGAGGAAGAGGTTAGAAGGAGGAGGGGAGAGGAGGAGGAAGAGGAAGAGGAAGAATGAGGGAGTAGGAGCGAGGAGGAGGGGGAGGAGGAGGGGGAGGAGGAGGAAGAGGGAGGAGGAAGAGGGAGGAGGAGTGAGAACGCAGGAGGCGGAGGGGGATGGAGGAGGAGGGAGAGGGAAGAGGAGGAGGAGAGAGGAGGAGGGAGGAGGAAGAGGGAGAAGGAGGAGGGAGGAGGAGGTGGAGGTGGGGGAGGAGGAGAAGGGAGGATGAGTAGGGAGGGAGGAGGAACAGGGATGTGGAGGGAGGAGGAGGGAGGAGGAGGGAGGAGGAGAACGGAGGAGGAGGGAGGAGGAGAGGGAGGAGGGGGAGAAGGAGGGAGGAGGGGAGGAGGAGGGAGGAGGAAAAGTGAGGAGGAGGGCGGAGGAGAAAGGAAGAGGAGTGATTAGGAGGCGGAAGAGGTTGGAGGAGGAGAGCGAGGAGGAGGGATGAGGGCGAGGAGGAGGAGGGAGGAGAAGGTGGAAGAGGGAGGAGGAAGAGGGTAGGAGGAGGAGGGGAGAGGAGGAGGAGGAGGATTATAACGCATATGCCTGTAGATAACTGCAGCGAAAAGGTGGGGAGAATCTCAGTTAATTCATATAAGTAGTCATATACGCTCCCGTTCCCGACTATCTGTCTGTCTGTCTATCTATCTGACCCGGCGTGGCTTCGCCCAACCCCCGGCGTTGAGCGTCTCATTAAATTCATACAACAAAAAAAAAAAGTAACTTAAAGGAATGTCCTTCCAAACACCATCCATTATTTTTAATGAAAACTGTTTTTAACCACCAACATGACCGTAGATAACTTCTTTAAGCATAAAAAGAGGAGTTACAATGTTATGCATTATGCATTATTTTTATGAAAACTTTGAAAATGCCTTAAAGATTATATCATTATTTATTATAACTCATATGCCCGCATATAACTATAGACAAAGAGTTTATAAATCTTTGAAAACGATGCAACAATATGACTATAAGTTATATAGCGATGTTATTAAAAGTTATGCCCCTTGAAATAACTTTTCTAGAGTTAAGTCCCCTCGCTATATTGAAATTATAATGAAAAATGGAATATTAAATAATATTAAGTAAAGAGCCAATTTCACACTAAAAAAATATGACAGTTGGCAGCGCGGGAATGAGAGGAAGACGTTTAGAAAATTTCATCTCAATCGGATGGACCGTTCGAGAACAGATAAAGGACATACATACATACATACATACATACATACATACATACATACAGACGGAGATTGCCTTTTATATATAAGATGGGCGGTCATGACTCGCCATTTCACTCGATCACCAGTGTCGTGGATCAGCTCAGTGTTCCTGTCTCGTCCGTGCCATACGGCCAAGCCATCCAGGTATTTTCCTCTCAGTCTTCCTCTTGGTCTGTTCCCTTCGATCTTGCCAGTTGTCACTAAGTTCTCCAATCCATTTCTTCTCATAACATGTCCAAAAATTTTGACTGTCTACGTCTAATTTCTCTAATCAATTTACGATTTTTATTTGTCTCCTGTAAGCATCCCAGAGAGTTTATTAATTAGCTTTCTATTTTGAGTCTAATGGAGCTGTTGGAGAAACAAGGTTTTAATGCAGTGACACATACATTATCGACTCTATTAGGGTTAAAAGAAATAAAATGGTTGGGGACATGTTTGTCAGTGTCCTGGTTAATATCTCTGAGGTGTTCCCTAAAGCGGTCGGCAAGGCGTCTGCCAATTTAACCAATATATTTCATGTCATGCTTTTTCTTTTGTTTCAAGTTGTCATTGTGCAATTGCGAAATGTGACCATTTGATTGATTTTAAAAAAAGACTATTTCTGACAGTGAAGCAATGAATGAATCACCGAAAAAAACAAGAAGTAAATTGTGCGCTTTATTAGAGCACGACTACAAGAAACAAAATAGACGTTGCGGCTTAAAGCCTTCGTCAAGAACATACCAAAAAAAAAGATAGGCTAACAAATACACGAAAGACACTACATGAAAGTATTAATTTCACTTATCTGTGTCTTTACTTGAGCGGCTATCCGTGGATGGAATAAACCGGATGTAGTGGTTAACAGGGTCAACTGACTAAAGTCAATAAAGCCAGAAGCTCGGGGATTGGCTAAGACAACCGGGGAGGGAATCCACGCTTAGGGGATGAGGGTTCGCCCATGAGAGTGAAAATGGTAAATATAGATAGGTAGAGCACTGTAGCCGACTCTGTGGCGATGTAACGGATGCAGTTCTCAATTCCGCATGCCAAGCTCAAAACAACGATGCGATCGATTTGGATGCAGACCACCACACGTTTGCCATCATAAAATAGTGCAAGTGTCGGTCGTGCAGAAAGCAATGAGAAGCGACTGAACGTAAACTACCCGGGAAGTTACCGAAGGCAAAGATGATGCTGGCGTTGACTACGACGTCCTGTGAAGGACATGCAACTGGTTTATAAGCGGACTGCAACTGGTTTATAAGCGGACTACGATTACGCGGATGGGAGGGGTAGGAGGGGGAGGGGGTTAGTGCCTTAAATAAAACTGTGTTGGACATTGAGGCTGTGAGGGGAGAGTGAATCCAACTGGAACATGAGACGGTTTTCCAATTTCTTATGATTGAGATCGTGAGAATTGCATGATTTGATCGCCGTGTCCTGTATGTCGACAACACCACAGTAGTCTGAACTGTTGAAGTGTAGGGGTACCATTTTCTGGGCACCACTGTTGATATCAGAGAGGTGTTGCCTAAATCTGTCCACCAGATAAATACCTGTCTCCCCAAGATATCTCATGTCGCAACGTGTGCAGATGATCGCATAGATAATGTTGCGACTCGTGCATGAACAACCCTCCCAGATGTGGAAAGTAGTCTTTGGGAAAGCCAGACTTGGGGTTTGAAGGACATGTGGACAGGTCTTACAACGATATCGAAGACATGTCACCGTGCCAGGAAGAGACTTATGAGGTTGGGGTAGAGTGCTATGGACCAGCACATCCCTTAGGTTACGATCCCGCCGACATGCCACCAGTGGGGCCTCTGAGAAGACATCGTGAGTGACCGCGTCTGCCTGGAGGATGGGTAGATGCCTCATGAGAATATTCTTGGCAGCAATATTATGAGGACGGAAAGTTAGTGAGAGAATAGGTCTATTATTACGTGGTTTCAGCCTGGAGGAGAGAGCCTCGGCATGACTAATCGGCTGGCAGTGGTGAAGAGCTGTAGACAAAACATTCCCAGGATAGCCTCGAAGGCGGAAGAAATCCAACATTTCGTGGGCTTTCTGACGGAAGTCGTTATTATCATTATAAAGCCGTCGGAGATGTAACAGTTGGAAGAATGGAATAGAATCCTTACAAGAGGGAGGATGGGAGGAGGTATAGAGAAGGAATGCCTGCGAGTCAGTTGGTTTATAGTACACCATCGGGCATAGACCAGCAGAATCTAAGGAAACTGTTATGTTTAAGAAATTAACAGCCGACGAGTAAATAGTGGAGGTGAGTCTGATGCTTGGATGAAAGTTGGAGAAAAGGGCAATGAAGTCCGGGAGATCAGATTTCATGACTGAAACACCAAAACAGTCTTCGATATACCTCCGGGAGCCTACCGGTGTATTGACTCCATACCTGGTTAGTAGTGTAAGTCGGGTTAAAGCCCCCCGTTTTCTGAGGAGGGAATCGATAATCATCCTCCTCCTCCTCCTCAAAGGGCGATAACTCTTCGGGTTTTTCAAAAATGTAGGCGTGGTCAGAATGGGTGGTCAAGTGACCGCCTGTAATTATAGGTACGTGTAGTGTACAACATTTAAAATAACAAACAAACAAAAGGTAACATTTTTCACACGGATTTTATTGGTAGACAACAACTATTCGGTTACAACATCTAAAGCTTGCGTCGTTTACGTCCCAAAGGGATCAGAGGGATTTGGTTACTATAGAAAGCTGTCTGGTCATTCAGTGGCATGTCTTGACTGTAGACATATGTAGTCAGATCTGGTATATCTGGGTTGTAGGTAGACTGGTCTTGACAAGGCATCAAGGGGTCTTGATTGTAAGTAGACTGATCTTTACTAGACTGCTTGGGTGGTTGGTAAGTTAGTTTATCAAAATCATCCAAAATGTCATCCTTCATTGATAGGAGAGACCCGAACTCTGTTCTCGTGAGTGTAATTCCAACTTTGGTCGGGTACTTGAGCTCAGAGTCACCGAAATACTTGCGTAAATGTAGTGTCGTAATGCCTCGGTATTGAGAAACTGTCGCCGCTTTCAAACTGTTGGCTAGTGGTCTAGGCATTTTATCAGTTCTTGACATGAATATCCAGGTAGCTGTTGGCATCTTGAGCGTTGCAGACACGAAACACGAATGTGGGCACTTCGTCTCGTTTTATACGACTTAGTGTATCGATTTCTTGTAAACGTGTCTGGACTTGTCTTTTTCAAACCACGAGCTAACCAATCGAAACACGAGACGGTCATTCACGTGTTGTCTGTGACCAAATGGCTGCAGGATACGCGACATGCTTGCACCGTGGCATTTCATCACCATAAAATACAGGGCGTACAGACCAGGCGTTATTACTGTCTTGTAACATACGGGTGTTGTACATAGGTGATTGGTCCGAATTACGTCGTATGAAATCGATAATGTCGGCGTGTACTTTCGGTAAACCAAACGAATCGAAATATTCAAACTGACCTAGCCCATCGAAATATACGGTGATCCAATGTGACCCCGAGTAAGCACTGGTGTCGGTATTGACGATAAAAGCGGCTGGTTGTGTTCTATCAATGTGTCTAGGAAATTGATCTCTAGCGCATACGTTGACTATCGAAAGTCGTAGAACAAATGGGTCAGACATGAGTAATTGTCTTAATTGTTGGGTATCCATTATGCTACGTAATCGGTTAGCACTTGTCTCATCTTGGAAATTTCTAGGACCGAGTCGAGTTCCGCGTATACGATGACTTGTAGAGGTGCGTTCGTTATAACGGCAAACTTAAGTTCCAGTGACAGGGGGCCAGATTTTGCCAGTTCAAACTGCTCCCCGTCTTATATGCTCTGAGTCAGATCAAAAGCGTAGAGAGCTAACCCTTGGCTAAAACTTTCAAAATCAATACAAATCCCGACATCCTTACCGGTCAGACTGAGGGCCAAATTGGTACCATGGAAAGCTCGCACGTATGAGACGTGATATAATTCATGTTTAAGGGTTTGCCTTGACACTACGTTCATCTACCATCATACTCAAATAGTTTAATTCGTAATGACTGAATATGAAGGGGTTCGTGTTTAGCTCGCCGTTGAAACACGAAGCATTCACTAAACCAATCACCACCCGGGTCGGCGTCTGGCTGAGGAAGAGGTTATCTTGGGTGTGGGAAAACATACCTTTCGGGATAGAGAAGGTTTTCACCACTACTCGTTTAATGGGATACTTGGCATTGGCTCTCAATAAGGCTTTTTTCTGAGCCAGAGATATAGCTGGATTTAACTTAGCTTTCCTCACCAAGAGGGTGGCGTAAGTAATGACACTTTTGTAGCCACCGTTTACATCCGTGGCAATCAGATTAAAGACGGATTTTGATGGGGTTAGTTTTATTTTGATATCGACCCCATTCAACATGTACCTGTCCTGATTGAAAATGTCGGAATGTAGACAGCCCATCATATCCAGCTCCACACTATAGCTGGCTAAAGATCGTCTTTTCGCTAGACCTTTATTGGTATCACGCTTCGTGTCTGTCATCTGCTTAACAGTATCTTGGTAGTATAGAGCCGATGTCAGATGACTCTTTTTAGCTTCTTCGCCATAATTCAGAAGAGCTTCCAAGTAGGCCCGGTACGGATACGAATTTTCACTCGGTGAAATAAGAGTGTCGTTCAGAGACACGTATACTTGAGAAAACAAACTATGCAAATAATAATTTATGGGACCGACTTCAGCGTTGGGTGGTAGGTCGTCGCCGTTGGGAAGTGTGACTCTAGCTCTCACGTGGAGAAAAGTATTAAACAAATCTATATAATCTTCTCCCACACCAGAGATGGAGAAGTCGATGGGTGCCCCATAGGCTAACGTGGCCAACGGATGAACTTCTAGAAACTGTCCCTCTTCCACAGGCCGTCTGGGTAGGCTGCACGCTAAACACATCCAGACCAGATTGTAGACACTAACACGACTTGGGGTGTATTAACGCCATTACGAGAAAATATCCGAATGTCCCCGCTGGTGTTGGTGGTTCTTATGAGCCGATCGCTTTCTGCTGGCTGGTTTTATTCTTTTACCGGGCTGACCGGGCGGGGTGGCTCGTTTCCGTTTCCTAACGCCGCTACCCGATTGGCTGATATGTTGAGCAGCGCCCTGGAGCGACCGTTGACAGGCGTCCCTGGCGTGTTCTTTGAAGGACTCACCGACATTCCGGCCAGCTAGGGCGTCTTGAGTCACCTGCAAACCCGTACCCAACCCTTCCCGCAATAAGGCTTTGCCACCAGTCTTCAACCAGGGAAGAATCGTCCGACCAAGACCACTAAAGAAACTACCAATTCCATGACCTCGCTGACTCCGACCACCCACAAAAACGGGTAGACCGCTGCCGGCTTGATTACAGAAATATTCCTCGAAATATTCATCTTCTTCTTTCGTTCGCCTGAAATATGTTTATAAATGCAATGTTGTCTCTTTTATTCTTCTGCTTCTTCTTTCGTTCGCCTGAAATATGTTTATAACTGCAATATTGTCTCTTGTATGAATCTAACAGTCTTATTTAGTTCACTCATCTGCCCATAGAGTTTATCTTCCACTGTTGTCTCTTAGGCCAGAAGGTTCGCCTGGATATGTTGTAGTTTGGGCAATCCTGGAGTATGTGCTCTGCTGTCTGCGATGCCAAACCACATGTGCATATGGCTGAGTTACCAATCTTGAATTTTGTATACATGTGGTTGCGTAATCTATTGTGCCCTGTTCTGAGGAGCAGACCTGTTCTGGTCTGTCCATAATGTGGTAGTCATCTTAAGCAGGTTTTTGTGACTTTCTAACTGATGTGATCATTTTTTTTCTTTGGGTGATATGTAACGGGCACGCCAGGCTGTTCTTCTTTTGCTTATATCACTTTTTCTCATATCTTTTTGGTCATATCACGAACAAATAAAAGGTGTTTTGTACACTGTATTCGATGAACAATAAATGGTTGATGAAAATATAGTGAGACATTAGCAATCAGGCGGTTCTAGTCGGTTTTGTGCAAACAGAGAGCTTGTTTTAAATTTGAAATTACCATGGCGAATAAGCCTGTCTCCCTGGTCTAGGTGTTAAACGATTTTCTCCGTAATCCCGTTATCCACGCGGGGTAACTCAGCATGGGAGAATTGGTAGCGGTTCTCGCCGCGTTGGTGACTTGCGAGATAAGTGAGCTGGCCGCTCAGAAAGCAATGACAAACTACTGAGCCTAATCTTGCCAAGAAATCAACAACAGCGGTAAAATTCTGGTGTCGACAGCGATGTCCTGTAAAGAATATGCGGAAAAAAATGGGGGATAGCAGATGTTCTACATTCGAAGAATACATGTGACAATGTGTTCTAGTTGTTTCAGCTTAAGTATTATTAATTTATTCACTTCACATGGCATATAACTCTGCAGTATGCACTTTATGAGATGTTGTAACGAAACCAAGCAGGTTCCGGTCTTCCTAACGAATCTCCAATCTATTTTTCCACCCATTTTGGAATTGAGGGGGGAGTAATGGACTTAACCGTAACCAACGGACATGCGGGGGGGGGGGGGATTCCATGCCTCACAGACAATGGATTGTGATTGCACCCAGTCTCGTGATGCTAGTGAGCCACGATCTCCCTAAATTACACCGACAGAGTCCCGAGATTTCGGTAGTTTCCCTGGGGACTTCTCTTGTAAGAGCCTCGAAGACAGGGGAAAATGGTTTGTCTCCGTGCAGAACCCGACATAGTTGCCATTCTAGATATTTTATATCCAGATCTAGAGGTTTTTGCCGGCGTCTGGATACTGTTTTCTGACGTTTGGATGCTGGATGCAATTCTAGATACTTTTCATTTGGAGTCGGATATTATGAATACTTTCTAGATTTTACTTTCCTTTCGGTGTCATTTACTCATTTTATGTTTGGCTGGACGCGCGTAAATTATGGTAACTGCCATTATTTAAACTTTGAATTGACTTGGGTCAACGCTAAACAATCTGGCAAACCCCACCGCCCCCCACCCCCGGTAATGAGTAAAAGGGCGCATAAGGGCACTGAAGAAACTTTTGGTCAGTAAACATTTAAACTTAAAGAATTTGGCTGCAATGGGAACCGATAATGCATCGATAATGGTCGGTATCAACCATGGCGTGTATGCAAAATTGAAGGAAGATATCCCATCTTTAATCCTCATAAAATGTGCGTGACATTCCTTGCAGCTAGCATTATCACATGCCTCATCAGCCAGAATGTTTACCAAAGAATTTGGAATTCCTTATTGCTGAAATACATAACTGGTTCTCCAAATCATCTGTCAGACAACAGCAATATAATAATTTATATAAAGCATTAAATGATAGTTTCGCAACACTGAAAATTCTGTCATATTGCAAAACTAGATGGTTATCAATCCAAGCAGCTGTTGAAGTAACTGTGAACCGATGGTTGGAGTTGAAGACACTCCTTCGAAATAACAAGACAAAATGAAAAGTGCTACACAGCTGAAATACTATATGGAATGTACAGCGATGAAAAAAAATTTGGCATTCCTTCTCTTTTCACAACCCATTTTAAGTGAAGTGCAAACAGTTAATAAACTATTTGAATCTCAAAATGTTGATAAAGTTAAATTACTTGGCGACCTCACTTTGCTATTTCACTCAATTTGTAAAAGACTTATATTGCCAACTTGTAAAGCTGACTTGTTCACTTGCACTATAGAGAGCTATTTGGCTCCCAAGCCATACCTGGGATACCAAATCGAATCAAAAATTGATGGTTTAAAAACAAAAGGACTGTTAACAGAAAATGAAGAGAACAACTTAAGAAAGCGCTGTCAAGATGTTCTTGTCTCATTATTCGATCAACTGAAGCAGAGACTTCATGAAAATTTAGATGTATTAAAAAATATTTCACTCTTTTCTATTAACAACATACCTCAGCCAGTAAACGACATACCTAAATATTGTCAAGTTATTAAATTTTTAGGGGCTACTGATAATAGTGTGCCGGAAGCAGAATATTAGTTAACAAAAATAAATTTGGTTGACTGGACAAACAAAACAGAAACTGAAGCTTTTTGGAGTGAAGTAAGACAATTTAAAGATGTCTCAGGTAACAGTCCATTCTGTGAGCTCTTTGAATGTGCGATGTCTGCCATGATACTACCCCATTCAAATGCTGATGCGGAAAGAATTTTCAGTACTGTGAATTATACAAAATGTAAACTAAGAAACAGGATGAAACTTGATCTCTTAAATGCTATGTTGACAATAAGATTTGGCCTGATGAGAGCAGGAAAATGCTTTTCAACTTATCAGCTCCCTGATCGTGTATTAAAAGAAATTGGAACAGCTAAAGCATAACAGAGTCATTTTGAATTGAAGCTTCAACTTCATCATCCAAGCTAAGTGCATCTTGTGAGACAGGCATCAGTGAAGATGAGGATATGATTCTATAGGTAAGTCACATCAATTTTCTTTTTAATGTTGCATATCCCTTACAGGATGGTGCAGTCAACATCAGAATTTTTCAGCTGCTGTTGATGTACAAGGCAAGATTACGCTCAGTAGTTTGTCATTGCTTTCTGAGCGACCGGCTCACATACCCCTGTAAGTTACCAGCGCGGCTCGAACCGCTATCGGTTCGGGCGCAGCCGCGTTACTCACGAGAATATACGGGATTACGGCGACAGCCGTAAACTTTTCGCCAGGGAGAGCGGCAGTCACATCAATACATATGTAATTTCTTACTTTCTCAATCTGGATATTTTTCCTAGATACTTTCCAACGAAATCTAAATATTTATGGATGTTGTTTGGGCCGTTTCTGGATACTTTTGGTCAACAAAAAGTGGCAACCCTGGTCACCCGAGTCCATGTTTTATACTCGCTCACAAGAGGTTCGGCGGACGTCGCCATTTTCAGTTGGCCCTCAAGACTTCATACCGACAGGACATGTCCACTAACAATTCCAAAGTATACACACACTAGTGTGGGGGGACACCCGTACTGATCTATTTCACAAATGGACAAGGCGTCAAATGTGTCTTTAAAAATAAATGAAGGTAATTGAACGATTTTATTCTTGAGTCGTTTGTAAATACACCAATCCATGATCCATCATGTGCCATGCCGTTAAACGGATAAACGTAGGCGGTCATGTTTTGCCATCTCACTCGATCACCAGAGTCGTGGATCAGCTCCGTGTTTCTGTCTCGACCATGCCACATGGCCAAGCCATCCAGGTATTTACTTCTAGGTCTTCTCCTTGTTTAATTAATAGCAAACATTTAACTGACAATCCTAGCTTGTATAAACGCCTTCAGTAACTGTTACCACTCTGCAAACACCAGCTTTTCAATCAGGCCAAACTAATTCACAAAATCCTACATTGGAATGCCCCAAATTACCTTTGTCCATTGTTTAAATATAATGCTAGACACAGTAAACGATTAAATATATTACACATTCCGAAGCCTAGGATAGACTTATACAAAACAATCTTAACGACGTAACGTACTCTGCAACTAGGCTGTGGAACAATCTTCCACAAGACATCATCAATCCCTATACATCGCAAATTATTAGAACACTATCTCAGTACGGATTAGCTTCCCCCTTAATAATAGAAATAATAATAATAATATTAATAATACAACCCTAGTATAACAGCCAGTCCCTTTTTGGTAGGCCAGTATATTCCACATAACTAATAACAAGTGCCACACCAGTCATTACTATTACTGAGACGTGTAGTATTGATTTTTCATTTTTCTCATGCCTTTATAATGCACATCTTTTATATTGTTGCCGTTTTCAGTTAGCCTTGAATGATGTGTCAGTGATATAATGTATGAAAGAGAGTGATAGAAGGGCAGAATGTAAGATGGGCCTGCGTGCCCAATTCTTAACCCTTTGAAAATAAAGTTTGTTGTTGTTGTTGTTCGCTTCCCTGCGATCTTTCCACTTGTCACCAAGTTCTCCAAGTCTCTATTTTTCTTGTTTCAATTGATATCTTTTCTTTGGTCAGTATGTTTTTCATCTTGCAAAAGGTTACCTTTGCAGTGGCAATTCTTATTCTAATCTCTTCACCATGACAGCTGGCAGACAGGCATCCTAACCTCTGTTTCCACAGCATAACAGCTGGCAGACAGGCATCCTGACCTCTGTTTCCACAGCATAACAGCTGGCAGACAGGCATCCTGACCTCTGTTTCTGCAGCATGACAGCTGGCAGACAAGCATCCTGACGTCTGTTTCTGCAGCATGACAGCTGGCAGACAGGCATCTTAACCTCTGTTTCTGCAGCATGACAGCTGGCAGACTGGCATCCTAACCTCTGTTTCTACAGCATGACAGCTGGCAGACAGGCATCCTGACCTCTGTGTTTCTACAGCATGACAGCTGGCAGACAGCTGACCTCTGTGTTTCTACAGCATGACAGCTGGCAGACAGGCATCCTAACCTCTGTTTCTGCAGGCAGATAGGCTTCCTGACCTCTGTTTCTGCAACATGACAGCTGGCAGACAGGCATCCTAACCTCTGGTTCTGCAGCATGACAGCTGGCAGACAGGCATCCTGACCTATGTGTTTCTACAGCATGACAGCTGGCAGACAGGCATTCTGAGTTCTTGTTTCTGTAGTATGACAGCTGGCAGACAGGCATCCTGACTTCTGTGTTTCTGTAGCATGACAGCTGGCAGACAGGCATCCTGACTTCTGTGTTTCTGCAGCATGACAGCTGGCAGACAGGCATCCCGATCTCTGTCTTTCTGCAGCATGACAGCTGGCAGACAGGCATCCTGATCTCTGTGTTTCTGCAGCATGACAGCTGGCAGACAGGCATCCCGATCTCTGTCTTTCTGCAGCATGACAGCTGGCAGACAGGCATCCTGATCTCTGTGTTTCTGTAGCTACTTGATTTGATTTACAAAAGAAATAATGAATGTGAGATCTAAATAATGTAGCCATTAGGTGATAATTGTTCTGTATTACTCTGTGTATATTGTAGGTGTCCGTATAATTGTTCATGTATTACTCTGTGTATATTGCAGGTGTCCGTATAATTGTTCATGTATTACTCTGTGTATATTGTAGGTGTCCGTATAATTGTTCACGTATTACTCTGTGTATATTGTTGGTGTCCGTATAATTGTTCATGTATTACTCTGTGTATATTGTAGGTGTCCGTATAATTGTTCATGTATTACTCTGTGTATATTGTAGGTGTCCTTATAATTGTTCATGTATTACTCTGTGTATATTGTAGGTGTCCGTTTGTTAGATTCATTCATCCCCTCTGACGGCCCCGAATGCTGTGATGTCGATTCCTAAATCAATCAATCAATCAATCCCCTCTGACGTATCTCCACCTCGTCGTGGTAGAGGGGCTTGCGTGTTCTAATGACCCCAAGAGCTATGCCGATGATGGCACAGCTACTGGTAGGGTCTCCCATGTCGGACAGGTCACGGGATAGAAACCAGACCAAGAGAGACACACAAACCTGCTGCCCTGCAGGTAGACTGGCGACAGTCAAAGGCTAGGTAAAAGCAAATCCATTGCACTCATTGCAAAGTCCGAATCATTTTCATGATGCCACTACATTCTTGGTCCATACACTTGTTCTACGGCTGTCAGCTATGGCTGAATGCTTCTAAGTTAATATCACCCTGGATGAGAGGGCCTGGCCGTTACCCGCTCTCTGCTGCATGGAGGTAAGATGCTGAGCCGGTAGCACAAGCAGCCTACCTAGTCAGCATTACTAAAGGTGAAAAAAGCATCCTAGTCGCATGCAATGACTTTGATGCAAGTCTGTCTCAAAAACTTCTTGAGTGAGCATAATGAAAGGCGGAAAAACGTCTCATTAACGAAAAATGGGACGCTTGGCTAGTGAATCCATTACGTGGAAGTCCGAAGCGAAAGCTTGCTGAGTGGATGTCATCTCATTAACACGAAATGGAACGCTTGGCCAGCGAATCCATTACGTGGAAGTCTGAAGCGAAAGCTTGCCAAGTGGATTAACATGAAATAGAACACTTGGCTAGCAAATCCATTATGTAGAAGTCCAAAGTGAAAGTTTGCTGAGTGGATGTTGTCTGTAGACTAAGATGGAAAGAAACGTCTCATTAACACGAAATGGAACGCTTGGCTAGCGAATCCATTACATCGAAGTCCGAAGCAAAAGCTTGCTGAGTGGATGTCATCTGCAGACTGGCCATTCCTGGTTTGTGTGGGGAGTGGCCAGTGGCGAAGAAGGTAACCAATAAATGGAAGTGAGGAATTAAAGCAGTCTTGAGCAGGACGTGGCGATTCCTTGGGTGAGCCCAGTACCAGAGCGCAATGTGTGGCTCTGTTATTATGGGAGCCTCCTTGGATGGCGGGGAATGCCTATGATCTGTCCTTGCCTTCACTTGAGGATTGACCAGGATGTTTTTGGTCGGTCTACCTTGATCAGCTGATATATGGATGACACCACAACAGAATGTCCCTCGAAACCCCCAGGAAGGCTAACCTGATTTAAAAAAAAAAAAACGCCAGCAGAAGTCGGATGCGCCAGCCTAAAAGGTTGCAAATAAATTGGCACAATGCAGAAACGTCGAGTGAAATGTCCCACATGCCTGGAACAGCTCTATCTTGTCTTCCCGGCATAGCGTCCAGCACATGTCCGAACCAAAAGCTCGCTGAGTGGATGTCATCTGCAGACTGACTGTTCCAGATTTTCGTGGGGAGTGGTCTGTGGCGAACGAAATGCCCAATACATGGAAGTGAGGAATTCAGCCATGAGCAGGACGGGGTGATTCCTTGGGTGAGCCCAGTACCAGAGTGCTATGTATCGGCTGTGCAGTTATGGAAGCCTCCTTGGATGGCAGTAAATGCCATTGGACTGCCCCTGCCTTCCCTTGAGGGGGACGTGAAGTCTTTGACTGTTCTAACTTGACCAGCTGGGATGTGGATGGCACCACAACAGTGAGAGTCCCCCAGCATGGCTAACCTGATTTTAAAAAAACGCCTGCTAAAGTCGGATGTGTTGTCCTAAGGGCTTTGGCTCAGGGGTGCATAACAAAACACACCGCAATTATGTCTGAAAAAACCCTCCAGATGAACGTAGAAGATGAAGATTCATTCATTCAGTAGCATGTCCTTTATAGAACCTAGCTCCCATAACAACCATCCGGAAAATCTCTCGATCATAAGCAAGATGTCCCACATCTGATACATCCATCTGAAGATCATCCGCCACATCCTGCACCCATCTTCTCTTTGGCCTTCCTCTTCCTCTCTTCCCAGGCATATACCCCTCCATTATTGTTCTCTCCAAACTTTCGTGACATTTCAAGTGGCCAAAATATTTCAATTTTCTTTGTTTTATCGTCTTTAATAGCCAACCTTCTTCAGTATTCAGCTCTTGAAATATGGATGCATTTGTTCTTTTCTTTACCCAAGATATTCTTAGAACTCATCTATAACATTTATATTCAAAGGCATTTATGCGCTTTTCAGCTTGTTTAGTAAGTGTCCGGGTCTTACAGGCGTATGATGCAATGGGAAAGATGCATGCTCTTAAAAATCTAACTTTTGTGGTTCTATCTGTCCCACTCCATAATTTATTCAGTTGTTTTAGTCTTTGAAGAGCAATTGATAGTCGTCGTTTAATTTCTTTCATTGTGTCACCGTTGTTGGTAATCAATGACCCAAGATATTCAACATTTTCCACCACTCCAATTTTTCCTCATTAACATATATTTCTTTATTCATAGTAGTTTTATTTGTATGCATTATCTTTGTTTTTGCTTTCTTAAGATATAAGTTGCAATTTTCACTATTTAAATGTCGAGGCTATTATGTTTCCTATACCATTCTCTGTTGTCATGGTCTTATTTAGGTTAACATTTGGCTCGCTCTCCAGAACAGGGGCGAAACAATCATACACATTCAATGATTACACTCTTACACGCGGCAACGTGAAGTAAACCCTTTTATTCACGTAACCTATTTACATTGGGTACATTCGTCCAGCTGCTGTTGACAGCTAAGTCCTGTAAAAGGATACGCAAAACATTTTTTTTTTTTACATTCGTGGAAGTTGCGCTCATAACTATGCTCAACGCGTACATTATCACAGCAGGGAGCACATCTCAATCTACCAGTAAATCACGCTATCCCTCATTACAGCGATCATGAAACACAAGCATAACCCTCTCTGTCCGTCCATCTCGAAGTCCCTAACCCGTCTGTCTGACATAGGTATGTTCGGTCAGTCCTTCACTTCTCACAGTTCGTGCGACCCGTGCGGGGTACTATGACATGACGATCACAGGGCTCCAACTGTTTAGTAGTTGACCTGTACTCAGTGACACCAGACTGCCTGTCCTGATCGCCTGTCGTGAGTTGTCCTACACTATCTCCTGTCATGCAGGATATTGGGATCCTGACAGATAGCAGTACTTCTTCTTCTTTCATCCAGAGTTTTTTTCCGGACGTGATTGTATTGTGCCTGTCTACGGCAGAGCTGCATTCTTGCACCATTTGGCCGACACATCCGACTTCTGCGGGCATTTGTTGACCGGGTTAACCTTCCCGGGGGTTTCTTAGGATGTTTGACTCTCACTGTTGTGGTGTTATCCCCCATCCCAGCTGGCCCATATAGAACAGCCAAAGACATCATAGTCAGCCCTCAAGGGAAGGCAGGGGCAGACCATGGACATTCCTCACCATCCAAGGAGGCTTCCATACTTGCAGAGCCGACACACAGCGCTCTAGTACTGGGCTCACCCAAGGAATCGTTGGTCCTGCATATGGCTGCTTAGCCTCACTTCCGTATATTGGGACTTCCGCTCACCATAGGCTGTTCTTCTGGAAACCAGAAGAATACATTCTGCAGATGACATCCACACAGCGAGCTTTTGATTCGGACTTTCCACGTAATGGATTTGCTATCCAAGCAATATTCCATTTCATGCCTCTTGGAAGCTTTTGTAACTGACATACCTGTGGTATGAAATGTGGCAGTCTAAGTACTTCTTCGTGCACCTTTAGATGTCAACCTGAATTTAGTTAAAGTAAGCTGCAGTCAACTTGAGCTTGTTGATATCTCCATAGAGCTTGTCCTCAAATGAAGCAGGTGTGGGCCAAAATATCTTTCTCTGTTCTGCATATATTGGGCACTCCTGCAGCAAATGTTTAGCTGTCATTTTCCTAGCCACTTTAGTAACATTTTCTAAATTGCCGTTTAATTATATAACCTGCATAGTTGGATACCTCTTTAAAAAAACAAATCAAACGATACCCTATTCAAGTCTGTACGTCAATTGTAAGCTGAGATATTAATTTTTGTATGTCATTTTATTATTTAACATTGACATATTGTGAAATGGTTAAAATCCGACTTGAAAAAGTGTGACCTCAAAACACATAAGCTACAGGCAGATAACTGCTCTTGGTTGTTTTTTTCTCGCTAAGGGTGATAAATCAGGTTGTTATTTTGAGGGCCACCATTATATGAAAAATTCAAATGAAAACCTCAAACTCCCTCTTCCTCCTGCCTTTTCCTCCACTCCAACCCCATCCTTCGCCTGCTCCTTCTCATTCTTTCTCCTCCTTCCTCCTAAAGCCATTTTAATAATATGGCACATTTTTCCAAATGCAAAAATAATTCACTATGACAGTCATATAATAATAAAAATTGTGAATGATGTAATAAACCCAGTAGTCGGCTGGATTAGCGCATTCGGCATTGGTTATGCTGACGTCGTGCGTTCGAATCTCCATGAAGAATTTTTGTGTCCTCAGTAGCTTAGTGGTAAGTGTCTCTGCCTGTCATGCAGGAGCTCGAAGTTCGAATCCCCTCGGGGAGGCAATATTTTAAGGCTCAGTTGGTTAGAGTGTCTTGCTAATAACGCGAATGCCGTGGGTTCGATCCCCATACTGGCTAGCAAAATGTATTGTCCATTACCCTATGTGCACAACAATCACCTTCAGATTGCTAGGACTGTCAGGGTCAAACCATATTCAGCTGCTTTGGTGGCTGTCTAGTCACGGGACTATCATTCTGAGCCGGTGATGGACCCTACTATAACTTCTCCTTGAGGTTGAACGGGTAATGGTGAAATCGAATCGAATAAAGATTTATGGTGGCTTAAAATTTTAATAAAATGCCAAATCATGCACTTTAGAAAAAGTAAATAACCAAACCATGAGTTATTAGTTTGCATATGCAAAATTATGATTCTGAGTTATGTTAGTTGAGTAACTGTTATTAATCAACTACATTATTAAAGCCAGCTCCTTGGTGAAGAGGTTATATTTCTTTTGTTCGGGCTGATAAACCGAACATAAAGGTCATGTCACCGCTGTAATCTACCTGTCATCTTGTTTTACAAAAATATTTCATTACGTAATTTAAAGGGACGCAGAGGTGTTTCCAAGGCACCAGGGCCAGGTTCTTCTTCTTCTTCTGCTGCGTTCATCCGGAGTTTTTTTTTCCGGATGTGATTACGTTGTGCCTGTTTACAGCAGAGCTGCGTTCTTGTGCCGTTACGCCGACACATCCTTGGAATTTGATCAAAATAGAACAATTAGTATAATGAGTCACATCACAAAGATCTTGTTACGAATTATCATGCAAAGAGTGAGGAAGAAAATACAACCTGAAATAGGGGAAGAACAATGCGGGTTTGTAGAAGGAAAGAGTACAGTAAATGCTGTGTATATGCTGCGAACAGTTATTGAACGTGCTATAGAAGTAAACAAGGATGTACATCTTTGCTTTATTGACTATACAAAGGCTTTTGATAGCATTAGACATGCCAGCATGGTGGATATGCTTGCAGATCTATAAATTGATGGAAAAGACATTAGACTTATAAAAAACATATATTGGAAACAACAAGCTGCAATAATGATTGATAATGAAGTGGGACAGTATCAGCCAATTAAGAGAGGTGTTAGACAGGGATGTGTGATGTCTCCAGATCTTTTTTCCCTGTACAGTGAAAATATTTTCAGAAATGTAGAGGATATAAATGGAATCAGCATTGGAGGACGAAACATCAATAACATTAGATATGCAGATGATACAGTATTAATTGCAGACAATGCGCAGGACCTGCAACAATTAGTAGATGCGGTTGTTGTACACAGTGAGCAACTGGGGTTAGAATTAAATTGTGAAAAGACTCAGGTTATAGTCGTCAGTAGGAAGGAAGAAGTGCCACAATGTAATATACAAGTAAATGGAAATATTCTTCAACAAGTGAATCGGTACAATTATCTTGGAACAGTTATAACATCTGATGAGAGATGCCTTGAAGAGATTAGAACAAGAATCGCCATGGCGAAAGTAGCCTTTAGCAAGATGAAAAACATTCTGACCAATAAAAAGATGTCAATTGAAACGAGAAAAAGAGTGTTGGTCTGTTCCCCTCGATCTTGCCAGTTGTCACTAAGTTCTCCAATTCATTTCTTCTCATAACATGTCCAAAAAATTTTGACTGTCTACGTCTAATTTCTCTAATCAGTTTACGATGTTCATTTGTCTCATGTAGTACTTGGTCATTGGTTTTTCTGTCTGTCCATGGTATTCTTTGCATTTTCCTCAGAAACCACATTTTTGCAGCCATCAGATGCTTTTCAGCTTGACTGCTCATTGTCCAAGTTTCACATCCATACAAAAGAACAGGCTCTATGTATCCCCTCAACACTCTTTTTCTCGTTTCAATTGACATCTTCTGACAATTCTGGCAAATACTTTCCCAACAATACACAGAAGTGAGATATGCTTATCATTGTTGCAGTCGCTCCGATCGCCCTTGTTCTTGTACAGTGTTATGAAGTTTGAATCTTTGAAATCCTGTGGGACTTGTCCTTTTCTCAAGCATAGCTCTATTAGCTGGTGGATCTGTAGAGTGAATGTGTCTTGCCCACTCCTGATAACCTCTATTGGAATCCCATCCTTACCTGGAGCCTTGCCAGATGCAAGTTCATTTATAGCACACTTAACTTCTGTTATGGTGGGACGTGTGTCCAGGTGGTCAAGAGTTGGAAGAGTCTCTATGGCGTTGAGGGCATCATCCACTAGTTTGGTCTCACTTGAGTAAAGCTCCAAATAGTACTCTACCCATTTGTCCATCTGCTGTTTCTTATCAGTTATGATTTCTCCAGTCAAGGTTTTCAATGGTGCATTTCTTTTGATCATTGGACCACAGGCTTTCTTTATTCCTTCATACATGCTTCTTATGTTTCCCTTATCACTTGCGATTTGAATGGACTCACATAACGTGATCCAATAATGATTTGCACACTGCCTGGCAGCCTTTTGCACATCCTTTCTAGCTTGCTTTAGCTCACTCAGAGTGTTACGCGTTGGTCTTTCCTTGTTTCTTAAGAGAGCTATCTTCTTCTTATCAATCAAGGGCTGCAGAGTCTGACTGCCGCAAACCAGTACTGCTTCTTATTATCCACAGTGCCGTAAACCCCTACGGCAGTTTTGTAAAGAGTTTCCTTAAGTTGACCCCACTTTTCACTTACAGTACAATTTTCTGGTGTATCAGTGTCGTAGCACTCCCTGGGGTGAGGGGAACCTGCTATTGCACTTTAACAACGGGATACCTTTAGCCCTGGGACATAGGTGACCTCAGTCTACAAACCCCTTCGACCCTTGGAATCCTATCTCCCTCACTCTCAACCAAGGGACGTTACCCCTTTCAAACTTCGTCCTGAACTCATGACGCAACTCTGGCAGCTAACTATGTTAACAATATGGTTTATTATACAAGATGAATGGATGAATGAGAATGATAATGATTCCGAGATAGACCTTGCAGTATCTATGCGAGATAAGACGTGGCAAGGATCGAGGAGCCTCCTGGAGGAAGTGTCATCATCGTCAGGGCCTCAAGTCACACTATTGGGTAAGTTAGACACGCTCACCAAGTCTCTCAGGTCTCCCTCCAGGTATAGGTTTCTCCACTTGAATAGGATGGCTGGCGAGTTGACTCACTGGTACTTGGGACCTTCGGTGGATGACATCCCTGAAGTCTGGATCACCTTAGGGATAAAGACTGTCTTTCGGAAGCTGGGGAACTAGAACACTCCTCTGAAGCGTCTGGAAAAGTCTGATGGTACTGCGGGTATAACCAGATGGTGATCTCTCACTCAATGGTAGTAGCAGTCTTAACTGTCTATGCACCCCGCGCAGATCCTCTGACTCATAGCGCATATATCACAGTACAGATACCTCTCCTGCTGAAACGTGTCACGTTAGATAGAGTTCAACACAGACACAAGTTCTTCCACAATATCAGGCACCACAGGGTACCAGGCACTTGGTAGCGGAGACATCAGCATTATTTGGCATGCCGGCTGTCAGTCAGGGTCACAACCTGGACACTAACAACAATCAGATACTTGCCCAGCTGGAATAACGAACAAGGCGAAATGGTGTTGTCCTGGCACATAACCTGGGCTATCAGACGTGGAGTGGGCGAGGCGTTAGCTGGAGCCCATCCTGAGACGTACTCTCGATTGTAAGTACTGCTCGTTGAGGTAGTGGACTTCCAAGCTGTTCACACCGGCTATCGCCCTAGTCCGGATCACTGGACTCGTCCCCAGATCATGGCTCTGCTCTCAACAAGATAGAATCTGTGGAGGATAACACTCAGTGAGAGCACCCTGAATCAGACTTACCCACAGCAGATACACTTAAGTCCCCATTACTCAGACATCTGGACCCTTCCCATAAGGGCCGCACTCCTTCACTGGCTGCTCCAATGGTCGAGGACAGACTGGACCTAGAACCAAAGTGGCAGCTGTCCACCTACATCCTCTTTTTCAGACGAACGTAGGACTGGGTCAAGGTTGGTGTCGGAGATATGGGCCTCTGCTGAAACATAGCTAGACAACACATGTGGTTAGTGAGTTAGTTGTATTTAAAGATAGAAGCACCCTTAAGGAGGGCTAATGGCAGTACTCCCTCACCTCCTTCCTGTTATCCGCCAACGCTGATGTCGTACCAGGCCGTAGGCACCCTCCAAGAACCAATAGATATACAGGGTGATCCCCCTGTAGCCGAAATCCACACCCCGTTCCCCCCTCCCTGGTCCCAGGCCGGGGCATTTAGAACGGTGTCATGTTCACTATGAACAATTCTGTCGCAATGGTCCCTTCTCCTGTCAACCTCTCAGGACACCACTATATTAAGCTGGCCTTCCATCGAGGGAACTAATTACAAGACAGATGTGAGGAAAGCCAAGAAGAAAGTCAGTGGTCGGCCACCTGGTGATCAGACGCTCGCCTCCCGGCACGACCTTGAAACGACCTCGGAGGGTTCGGCCGACCGGTGCATTCGATTCGTTGCACTTGCCCGATTTCATCGATATATCACTCGATATATTCGAAGCGACTCCTTAATCTACTTCCGTTAGCGCTGTGAGTAACGGTTCGGCCGCGCTGGCCCCGCCGACGCTCGAGGATATAAAGTTGGCCATGTGTGAACTCGAATTATAGGTCTCACTTCCCTGAACCCGATTTCCCCGATCAACAGGGGCTGTAAATAAGCCACGCGCTGCTAACCTATGAAATATCTTAGCAGTACAATGCTGCAACACACGCGTTTGCCACAGGCTTAATTTTACAGTCGTAAACAACAAGCTTGCCACTGTTCACACGTGACCTCCTTTCCCGCGCCGGTCAGTACACGCGTTAGCGAAATCTCATAATTTGAATCACCGACACCGCACTAGTTAATGAAAACGGTTGTACACATAACTTCACACAAACAGCACGACAGTGGAGACGAGAAGCGTTGTCACTGCAACTGGACATGATGTCGGAAGTCTTTAACCCTCGTCAAGACACGGCGTCCTGCTCTCTCTCCCTTAGCACTAGGCCAAAATGTCGACTGCCTGCCGGCAACCTTTGTCTCCAACTGATCAGGTGTTCCGGGACAATCGACTGCGCAGGCAGACATGCGCAGTCGGTCTTGCCCGGACATCTGTTCCGCCACCAACCTACTGGACTAATCTTAAAGGGCGAGCAACGATTCGGGTCGGGTTGAGTCAAATTACTGGTTACTTCCCTTTCACTGGTAAATTTTCGTCACCCGAATCTCCGATGTCTCACCGGACCTTTCCTCAGCAGAAACATCACGAGGCGGACCCACTGAGTTCTGTGACAATCAGTGAAAGCGTCTTCAAGTTGCTGTTGAAACTGAAAGCACTTTTCAGGATCGTGAGTGTTAATAATATTAATCCTGGGGCTAGATTTGTGTTTAGCTGTGTAGATTATCTTTGGTCTCAACCTAACCCTTGCAACAACCAAAGAATGATCCGTATCACAGTCAGCACTGTGGTAACTTTGAGTCAATGATGTATTGTTCAGATGTTGTCTCCGTGTGATGATGAAGTCCAGCTGGTGCCAATGGCCGGATCTTGGATGTTTCCATGTGACCTTATGCAGCTCTTTTGTTTTAAAAAAGGAGTTTGTAATAAATAGGTCATTTATGGTGCAATGCTCCAGCAGCCTTGCCGATTTTCATTCATGCGACCGATGTTGTATTTTCCAAGGCACCCTGGCCCTGAACTCGAGTCCTTGCCCACACGTGCATTGAAACCACCGAGCATATAAATGTAGTCAGATTTTGGAACTGCCTTGATCACGGAGTCTATATGACATCATACTTCCTTCGATAATAAAGGAACAATATGTCAAGCTGTTCTAACTTTCTATTGTCTCTATACTTTCATCGGAACCAGTTTGTTCTGGGTGGTTGATTCTTCACAAGCCCTAAAGGGACAAAAGAATTATACATGTGTCTATAGGCTGCACACACACACTCACATGCACACACACTCACATGCACACACACACACACACACACACACACACACACACACACACACACACACACACACTATCTATGTACCCGAGGAAGGAAGGTGGAAAGTGACAATCAAAATCTCGAGGTATGGTGTCCGCTGGAGGTCCCGGCCCCGGTGAGGACCGGGATTAATTTAAAAAATCCACCTGGACGTTCAGTAATAAAATTTCCCCTGGTCTCTGGGTAGTGAGATCGGACGCCCGTGTGTATTGTTGTGCACGTAAAAAAATCCCTTGGCAGTTGGAATCGAAAAAGAGTAGCCTAACGTAGTAACGGCGCTGCCCGGGCAAAATTTCGCTTTAAAAATCTTCCCAAGTATTTCAGGATCCTCGCCGATGCAACGGAGTTCGTGCATTGAGCTGAGTTTCTCCAGACTCAGGTTTGAATTAGGAGGAAAACGGAGCACTTATGGGTTAAACCCGTGTGCCGTGATGTTGATCCAAGGACTGAACGACTAAACCTAACCAGTCTGTGAGAGATGTCTGTGAAGTCAGACATACTATTGTGGCCTGTGCTGGAGGAACTGACCACAAGAGAGAGTTAGTGAATTGATCTTGGTGTAGGATGTATTATGCAAAGGTGTGTGTCACAGAGTGGCCAGTAGGTATATCCGCCTGTCGCATTCGGGTACGGGGAACATTGTTTTAATGTTGGTCGGCCGGAACCCGAGGGATTACCCCTTCTATAATTTTCTACCTTCATCTGGCAGGTTCGTTCGGAGCATTACTTTTGCACTAGAAAGTAACTGAGCGTCTTCATTTGGGATTTCACGGTTATTGCGCTGCAGTGAAAGATTGTAAATATAAAAAGGAAGTTGCACATTAAGGACAGAAACCGTCAGTGCACTTCCTGATATTGAGTGGTCACACCCAAGAAACAAGCCGGCTGTCTCTATGGTCATAAGAGGCCCGACAGGAATCCTGGCAATTCTTATACTGTGAGGTTCAATAAGGTAAAAGAGTCTTTGATTATGTACAGGAGGTAATCGAGCGATGCTAGCCCGCCGCCCATAATTGGTTTGCATGTGTAGAGAAGTCAAGTCGTAAGATTGCTGATCGCGTAATGTTCCTTTGTAAACCATTATATTACCGATCAAGGAGGTCCGTTATCGAACAACGACGGTCGTTAACGTCTTTGTAACGGTTCTCTCGTTAGGAGTATACGCATGACATGGTTACGTGCCGTAAAGTGATAGGCGAAGTGTCCCGTGGCAAAGTGGTGAGAGTGTTCCATGTTCGATGATTGCGTCCAGTGTGTGTGATGATGATTCTTTCCTATCCTCTATTTGTTTTACAATTTAATGAAACTATTGTCTGATAATGAAGATATTCTCTCAATGAGCATCAGGGTCAGATAGCACATATGGAATGTGTCTATCATGGGCTGAGGGTTGTCAAAATGTTCTGGTGACATATACTCATGGGTTGTTACCAGAGTCTTTCACAGATCTTCTACTTACAGGGTCGAGTTTCAAGTGTTGACAACTAAGAAACCTATGAGGAAGATAAGAAGATGAAACAGAGCTAACGACCGAAGCCAGTGGTAATGTCGTGTCCCCAGTGTTGGAACAGCTCACTGGACTCTGGAGTGTGACGTCCCCTTCGGTTAGGTCCGCAAAGGTTTGAACTCCACTCCAGTAAAGCACCATCCATATACCCACTGTGGTAAGCCTTGTATAGTGACTGTATTTAGGGTGGCTCATAAACTCTAGTGTCATACCATGGTACAGTCAATAATGACATTGTGGATGAAGAACCGAGCGACCATGCTCCAACGAGAAGACTCCTTGTCTGTGTCATACCATGGTACAGTCAATAATGACATTGTGGATGAAGAACCGAGCGACCATGCTCCAACGAGAAGACTCCTTGTCTAGAGGCTTTTGAGTGACACAGAGACCCAGTAGCGGTCCCATAGATCCACCTGGTACACTGCGAGGGCTGCTATTTTCACCTGTGAACGTGAACATTCAGTTTTTCTGAGAACAGGACATTCAGTTAGTCATCAGTTTACCTATGCCTGTAAATCACTATGGCTACCGTGGAGATCCGAATCGTTTCCTAAGTGTGGGGCACCTCTTACATCAAGCTGCCGAGGCTGCACTACCGGACAGAGGATCCACAGGCCCGGTGAGGTGACAGTGATAACCCTTCGCACGGACCTGAAGCTTGGACACCATGCCATGACGTCACAGACCTCCAGATGTTAATCCTTTCTATCTGTCTAACTGCTACTCCTCGATCTATCTATCTCGGATTCTCTCTACCTCAATCTAGAACTCTGTCAACTTCACTATTTTAATTAACACAATGTTAGATTATGAACTTGATGATTCCAGAGTTGGGTCATGTCGTCGGACTGAGTCCTAGTGGTTAGCTCCTCTAGCTTGAAAGATTGTGAGAAAGCGAGATCCGGGGACTGGAGGGGTTCAGCAGACAGATTACACCTATCCCTATACCCAGAACTTATCCCAGGATACAGTGAAGTAAAGGCTCTTCCCACCCCACAGACATTGCTACAGTGTGATGGATTTGTACACCTGGCCTGTTCTTGCTTAAGGAACCCCTTTGCTGTTTGCGAGTGCCCTTTGCTGTTTGCTGAGACGAGTGCTGGTTGCCTGTTTGCAAATACCTAAGATTAGAAGTCTCACCTCCAGTCAGCCAGGAGACCAAGACCGGGCTATCAACTCGAAGCTCTCTGAAGACGATTCTACAATGCTATATGAAGCAGAAGTGTCGAGTCTAGACGGTGCCCAATGCCTCGTGGCTAGGGATTGTTGAGACCTATCAGGCTGAAGTCCAGAAAATCAATTTGAGAACTATTTGAGGCCACTACGACAGTTTACAAATAAACACACATAGTATTGTCTGGCGCTCATAGAAGGAGAAGAAGGAAGTAGAAGAAATTAGAAGAAATACAAGACAACATAAAATTGGAAAGCTATAGTTACCGACCGGGATCGAACCTGTCACTTCCACATGACGACGGCGCCTCGCTGCAGGCTCAAGTCCAGAGGCTCTCGAAGGCGGCATACAGAATCAGGTGACTATATTTTCTCACCTGGGTCTACAACCTGACACTCAAAACAATTCACAGACGAGACTCTCGTGGGATGAGGAAAATGTCTACCAGACTACTCTCACTCACTTACCTGTTCCTGTCTGTCTGTTTGTCTTGTCCGTGTGTCGGAGTCTGAATCTCCAATAAAGATTCTAGATTCACGTGTTATGGGATTGTTCTTTTATAGTCATTTAGGTGTCTTTGAGTATTCCCAGTCATCATATGGGAAGTGTCGTCCGGGAACCGTCCCGGTAGCAACTGGAGTAAAGGTAGGCCAAAGATAATCTAAAACCCCAACTAAAAATGTCGGCAGCCACCGAGATCCGGGCCGGTGTTGTCACACTGACAGTATCAAAAATGCGACCATGCAGGTGATTCTGGGATGCACAAAGGACACACCAATTATATGCATGAGGCATATCCTCGCGCAACAAACAATGGCGGATAGGCGTATGTTTAGTAACGAACAAACGAACGAACAATCTTTATTTTCAAAGGGTTAAGAGTTGGGCACGCAGGCCCGACTGACATTCTGCCCTTCTTCTTTCTTTCCTATCATATATTTATCATTCAACATCACTTATGAAGCAAATCTTTGACAACAACAAAAAGTAAGCATTAAAACGCATGAAAATTAATCAATAATACATGCATCACTGAGGCAATGTTTAACATGGGCATTATAAATACCTAAGGAAGGTGTAACGTACCATACATACTGGGAATGTTGTATGGCTAGTTGTCGTTTGAGATAATTTACCATTACTATTGTCTCTTTTGTGTGAGTCAGGTCTTAGTCAGATATGACTGAGCTACCGTATGACAGTAGACGGTACTACCTGCTTTCTGCCAGCGCCGAATGTTGGGCGGCGCTTACCAAACCCGACACCCCACATTGTGCCAACGGCTTCGGGCGTAAGAGCGCAATTGAGAGGGTACTAGCCTTATCCTGGTGCGAGGAAATGCAACCCAAAGACAAAATAAGTCATGGCAGGGCAGACCAGGCCCTAAGCCTTGGTTGGCAGCTGGTCTAAGATCGAAGCTCCGATAGGCGGACAGTTAGAGCATTGCTTTGCTGATCCGGCAGCTTCTGCAGCTTGTCTTGTTACAGATTATAGGTGTCAACCGTCCTCTGGAGTGAACTAGGCGGGCCGAGAGAGGGATCATGCTGCATGGGCAACACATGGTTTCTTTATTTTAGCCCAGGCTTAGTGCTATGGAGAGGCAATAACTCCATATCTGACACGTTAGGAGGATGGATGATGGTAGAATACCAAAGGACATCTTTTTTGGTGAATTACAGACGGGTAGGAGATCTCAGGGTCGGCCTCTACTACGATACAAAGATGTGTGTAAGCGGGACATGATTGATACAGGCATTGATAATGCACATTGGGAGCACGTCGCCGCTGAACGTGTTGCATGGAGGGCAACTATCAGAAATGGAATAAAGACAAAGGAGAAAATGATTGCAGATAAAGCACACACAGAGCGTGAGAGACATAAGATGGTGCAAAATGGTGGAAGTGACCATGTTTTCACATGCACCTACTGTGGGCAAACATTTGCAGCAAGAATTGGCCTTACCAGCCACACTCGCCACCGCCATGGGTCGTAGTTATTAAGCCTTTTTGAAGCACAATGTACCAAACTATCGTCTGTCAAGACGGAAAGGTGCCAATGTAATGTCTCTTTTGTGTTGTTTTTTGTTTGTTTGTGGGGGAATGTAGTCTGTACTGAGGTAGTGTTCAAACAGGTTGCGAATGTATGTTTAATGATTGATGATGTCTTTGATTTCTTGTGAAAGATTGTTCCACAACTGAGCGGCAGAGTATGCTAAGCTTGTTTTATGTAAGTCTATCCTAGGATTAGGGACATGGAGTATATTCAATCGTTCGCTATGTCTCGCGTTATATTTAAACAATGGTCAAAGGTAGCTTGGCGCTTTCTGATGTAGGATTTTGTGAATTAGTTTAGCCTTATTAATTAGTAGGCGTTTGTGGAGTGGCAGTAACTTCAATGTAGTTTAGAATTGTCGGTAAGCTTTTCACCATTATTAAACACACTGCCTATTTCTGGAGTGAATAAAGGCGTTTTGTTATTAGTTTGGATCATCCATCCCAGATTGTAGAACAATAACCAATATGTGTTTGTATATGAGAAATACAGAATATCTTTCTTGTGTTTTCGTCAAGGCAATTTTTAATTTTGGCAAGTTGATATACTTTTTTGGCTATTTGTTTAACGAGAGCATGAACATGGGAGTTAAAGGTTAGATTTTGATCAACGATGAGACCCAGTGCCTTGTGATCGATTACACTTTCTACAGGCATGCTACTAATGTGCAGCTTAAGAGCTCTCTGCGAGTTTAGAATGTGAAGTCTTTCCCTGGTTTTGCATGCGGTTTGCACGACTCCAGTTAACTACACTTTATTTCCTGTTGCAAGGATTATTCTAGCATATTACAATCAATAGCGATTGTATATACTGTGCAGTCGTCTGCAAATAGATCGCAGGACGACGAAAGGTATAAGGGAAGATCATTTATATAAATGGCAAATAACAGAGGGCCAAGTATAGACACATGAAGAACTCCAATATTTATGGTAATGGCTTGAGATAAAGATTTATTGTGTGATGTTATTTGTTTTCTGTTTAATGTCACAATATTAAAGCTTACTTTCATTGTTTCTAGTTTTTTAAATTAGAATAGTATGATCTATCATATCGAATGCTTTTCTAACGTCTATAAACACCGATCCGCATAGAGTATTGTTGTTAATATTTCGATGCCAATTTTCTATCATGTTTGTTGGGAGCGTGTGACAAGAATATTTTGGCCGAAACCCTGACTGACTGTCAACTATTAGTTTGTGGCAAACTAAGTGTTCTAGTGTTGTTTTATGAATGTGCTTATCTGGTGGTTTGGATAGTGAGGATAAAATGGAAACTGGCCTGTAGTTACTCATGAGACGATATTCTAATGACTCATTTTTTAAATGAGGATACACTTTAGCGATTTTAAAGATGGGAAATTAACTTTGGTGAGATATTGATTATATATAAAAGTTAGTGTCTCGCAGATCGCCGAAGCAGCATAGCGAAGGATCCGATTACTGATTCCATCTAGTAATGATGAATTATTGTGTTTTAGGTTACTGAGATGTGTGAATACTTCAGTGGTCGTCATTAGCGGTATGTTAGATGGAATGTCTCTATAGCATTTGTTCTCACAAAATGATGATACTAGTATTATAATTAATAAAGATATGTCATGAGAAGATCTGGTATTGCAGCCTTCAATTGGTTTATGTCGGATTGAAAGAAACTACTGAATTGATCAAATGAAACCTGATTTGATGGTGGTGATTATGATGACTTGTGTTTGTTTGTCAAGGTATTAATTGCTTTCTATATATCTTTAGTGTTGGTTTTATTTATTATTAAGTTCTTAAAATAGTTTTTCTTTTCCTTTCTAATAACATATTGAACTTTGTTTCTCAGACTACGATACGCGGTTATATCTCTATTTTTATGTGCCTTGTCCCAGCCTCTCATAATTTCAAGTACCTCATTGGTTATCCGCAGGGACTAAATGTAATGTTTAACTGGATCTTCCTTAAATGGAACATGCTTATCTAATACACTTAGAAGGGTCTTCAGCCAGTGGTCCAGCGCATCATCTGGGTTAGGAAGCAGGTAAACATAGTCCAGAGTTGAGTTGAGAAAATCTTGTAAAATGACATCTTGATTGAAATTTTTATAATTTCTATATTTTATACTTATATGTTTGTGTTTCGGAGTTTTGGTACTTCTTTTCGACCACGTGAAACAAACCGAGAAGTGATCGCTCATTCCATTAATAGGTACAGTACATTCAGTGATGTTGTCAGCACATGTAGTAGAAATGTGATCTATAAGTATAAGTGTTGCAGATGATTTTATACTAGTGGCTTGTTTGACAACTGTTGGAAGTTATATGACTCTATTATGTTTTCCCATGTTTTGTTTGATTTGTTAGTGTCTATGTTGAAGTCACCTAGCAGTATTATTTCTCTCGCATTACTAAAGACTACATCCATCATAGTGGTGATTTTTTCATACCAGATATTTCCTGCACTGGGGTTTCGATAAAGATAGCCAACTACTAGCAGTATGCGATTTTAAAGCTTAACCTCAAGGCATACACACTCAATCTCACAGGTTTCAAAATCTAGCCTGCGGTGGACGTCCAGCAAATTAGAAATATAAACTGCAATACCCGTCTCTTTTTTCTGATAAGGATCTCTTCTAATAACTTAAAAACCTTTGATAGTGATGTCATTATCTGAGATGTTACCATTTAATCGACTTTCACTAACGCCGAACATGTGCAAAATTTGATTAAGTATAAGTGATAGTTCGGGCAGTTTCCCTAATATATAGCAGATATTTAGATGCTCGACTCTGAGCCCATCTTTACTGAGCCAGTGTTCATACTTTTTAGACATTTCAACAATGTGTATTCATAAGTTAAAAAAAAAACAAACAGTGAATACACCTTACATTCCTAATTACAATACGCACTCTAAAAACAGAGAAACAGTAATATCTCTGTTGATATATAGAAATACGTAAACTGATCAGTAAGAAAGAGCAGTGAAGACCCCCCTCACTCATAGTAAAAACACAATTAACAGCATTATAAAAGATCTACAGCTAAGTACTATAAATTAAAGTCAATTCAAAACAAGCCGCATAACCTAATATGTTACTAGATCTAGTAATAACCATATACGCAGATAAACGTTCCAGGAGAGGCTCTTTCTTGTACTGAGACCCAGTGTAGCTTTGTGCTAAATTGCTAGTAAATACCAGGTTGTGTTGATCCTTGGTACAGCGACATCATAAGAGCTTGACGAAGTGTACCTCGGCTAAAACGTGTGAGGTGTAACCATTCTGGGTTACAATGAAATGGATACTGTTGATGTCTCATGGGTATGTAATGACTACCAACTACAGGCGCTAGTTCGTTGCTAGAAGGAGATTGTGGTGGCACGTTGTTGTTGCTGAAAGTCGGTTTGTTGCTGGGAGAATAGGAAACATATCTTCATAATTATTATCCTCCTGTGTGAAAGAGGGCTTATCGTATGGACTTAGTGTGCTGGAAGTGTCTCGTATGGCTTGGATTTCATGTGCAGTGGTTATGAGTGGTCTGTGCACTTCTGGCTAATTGGTACTTGATGTGACGGGAGTATTTTGTCTGGCTTGAGTTTCAGGTGGAGTGGCTAAATGTCTCAGACGGGACCCTGTATTGGATGTATGTTGTGTCCGTTTGATATTTTTGACGAGCAAGTTGGTGCCCAATATAGAAAAATGTATTTGATCTTTATAAAGACTGTTTTTGTGCACCAGCCTGTGAGGTAAAAAACGGCGTGTTGTTGATGAACTGTATCTTGTTTTGAGAACAGAACTTCTGCAAAATGTTATTTATGTCAGCTAGACGACGCTGGAGTCCATAACTCGGTGATATGATGAAGGTGAAGAAAATAGAGGAGTTAGGAAAAGTGTGACGTAATCCGTTCAAGAGTGCCAGCAGTTGAGACTGTGATTTGTTGGTTGTTCATGTTGTCGTTGATATCAATGTGTACGCTTGCCTTTCTAACGTTATTATTTACAGCCAACCTGCTAATCTTATCTGATAGCCGGTCAACACCAGCCCCAGGCAGTGGGATTATGGAAACAATGTCTTTGTCTGAAGTGGCCATCCGGTCGCTGTATAAGCCTTTCATTAAAGAATCGCCTATTATAATGTGTACAATCAGGTCGTGCTGTCTATACATGTTGGTTGTCAGCACGCCTCGCCCGTTGTTTCATCCATTTACGATTTTCAGCAGTCTTAGGTGGAGAAAAGAATGTTTTGTGTGGAATGGCTCCCTCGCTTCAGAGGTCTCACATTATGAGAATTGCATTGATTTGTTGCCCTGGACATGCGCGAGTACCAGGTAATGAGCCGGTCGTGCGCCTGTGGGACTAGGTGAAGAAGGTTGGGGAACAGATTGAGAACCCGTATGTGGAAAGGATGAGATTGCACCGGGGGGGGGGGGAATTGGCATGGGATGGGTTCTGGTAGAATCTCAAAACAGAGGGAAGACCAGGAGAACTTTCAATCAGATAGCAGTGGTAAACATTAGTAGTCTCAGGGCCGTACCGTGCTATGATGCAGAGAGGCAGCCGCATCAGGCGTCACCGTAAGTGGGTGGCATAACCAGTGAAGGAGGGGTGGCATTTTGAATACATGCATCATTAAGGGGTGCGAAGGAGGGGCGACATTTCGAATACATGCATCATTAAGGGGTGGCATTTCGAAGACTTGCGACATACTGTCGAAATCTACTACCCGACCCAGAGTAATGTTACTCTACGCTCGCCGTTGAACGAGAGGACTGAGCGCATATGGGAATGTAATGAGTGCAATGATGTCAGTTCTTAGCTCAACTCAACAACTCACATCTTCTCAGGAAGCACATTTCTGTTGTAATTTTCTGGTCTCTTTTTCTGTCATTGTCCAGGTTTGGCATTGGTAGCATAGAGTTGGTAGGAACAATGTGTTGTAGAGTGCCTTTTCAGTATCTATTGTGTCGTGTTTGTTCTTTAGTATTGGTGCCATCTGTCCAATGAGTTAGTTTGCCAATGCATCTATTTTCAATTTCGTCATCTGGTCTGCCATTTGATGATATTATACTTCATAAGCACTTTAAGCTCTTTACTTGTTCCAGGGTGTGTTCTTTTAAATGAATCTGTGTTGTTTCTTATTTTTATGTAAGTCAGTACTTCTGTTCTACTGATGATAATTTTCATGTCATGTTCCATACACACTTTGTTATACAATTTATGTGGGCTTGTAATTCTGCTTTTGTTATTAGATAGTGGCAGTAACTTTCTAAAATATCTTTAGTTAGTCTTCAGATAATCTTCATTGCACATCGAACCATTCAGTCCATAAGTGCTCGGATCCCCTCCTCAGCGAATCCCGGCTAACGACACCAGTTCTGTGTTGGTTTATCAAACCTTCTTTGGCTTCCTGCGTAGTGTTCTTGTTTGGCCACCCCTCTTTTAATTTAATCTCATCTTTTCCATGGAAAGTGATCACTGCTGCAGTCTGCTCTAGTCTAGTTTGTGTTTCAAATAAACTGCTTCTGAATCAATGTGGGTGTCTTCTTTAAAGTTATAACATTTAATCTCATCTTTTCCATGGAACGTGATCACTGTTGCAGTCTGCTCTAGTCTAGTTTGTGTTTCTACTGAACTGCTTCTGAATCTGCGATTAATTTGATCGCAAACAATATTTCCAGAACTTTTCCAATTTCATAATCATCAAGGCTGGTGTTTAAACCACGTGGTTCCTATTATCATTTCATTTTATTCTGCCCACGCTATTAACCTGTCATTTCCTTCATTCCTTTCACCTAGGTCAGTGGTTCCCAAACTTTTCAAGCAAAGGGCCATATCTACTATTTTCGGTAGTTAAGCGGGCCACAACGTTATAAAATTATAAAAGTCGTGCAATATCATTCTTACCTTTCTTACCTTTTGTCAACAAAACTCTAAAACTTTAAAGGCAGTCGGCGTCATTACTATACTGCGGTCATTTTTTGGTTTAAAATCAAAATT
This sequence comes from Cepaea hortensis, assembly GCA_963921405.1. Lineage (NCBI taxonomy): Eukaryota > Metazoa > Mollusca > Gastropoda > Stylommatophora > Helicidae > Cepaea > Cepaea hortensis. The sequence continues at coordinate 36,780 of CAWUFQ010000446.1, forward strand.
TCATTTAAAAATAAATTGTTAATCAGTTTCGAAAATCGCTATTAATGTAATTAATTTACAACTGTTACTGTTCTTCATAACCAGTTACTTAAGTTTAGATGTCAATTTATCAATGTCTGGGCACAAATCTGTCGTGCCCAAAGTCATAAGCGCAGCTAGGTTATTGTCAGTGAGTCTGGAACGTTGCTTGTTTTTTTTTTTAAATAACGGTCATTGCGGAAAATGACTGCTTGCATCTGTATCGAACCAAAACGACAAATGTATCTCTGGGCGATTGAACGCAAGTTTTCAAATTGTTCGACAGACAATAGTCGCCAGAATGAAATCATATGATCAGTTGAAGGTGAAGCAGGCAGCTCCAGAAATTTACATCTCAGTGCAGAATTGCATTTCAAATCAATTACTTCGTGCTGAAGGTTTTGCTGTAATAGACAGAGCTTGGCATCAGGAAATACGAATGGATTTATGAAGAGGGCAACATTATCCTCCTCTGTTGTGAGTTCTTGAAATCTCGACTGAAAGATATCCAGAAGACTTTCAACTTTTACCTTGTACTGCAACAAGTCATATTTCTTTTCCACCACAAGTTGGAAACACCTCCAAATTTCCTTCAATCAGCTGTCCAACAAATAGTCATAGTCTCATTTTAAATGACGAAATCCATCCATCAATCATGTGCCATGTCGATAAGCATGGGGGGGGGGGGGTCATGTTTTGCCATCTCACTCGATCACTAGAGTCGTGGATCAGCTCCGAGTTTCTGTCTCGACCATACCATGTTGCCAAGCCATCCATGTACTTACTTCTTGGTCTTCCCCTTGGTCTCCTCCCCTCGATCTTGAAAAAAAGTCATCGCACAAATTTGTGAAGTTTGTTTCAGGATCCTCGCATTTAAAGAGTTTAAATGAGACGTAATTTGCACCAAATATGCCAAGTCATTAAGCTAGTTATCTTTCAGCAGACATTCCCGTTCTGTAGGCAACGCATTTTGTTTTCAGACAGAAACAGATAGACACTATTTTTCAGTGTCCAGAAACGTGACAGAATTTTCCCTTTAGATAGCCATCTGACACCACAATGTAACAGTAGCTCACTGTATTCCTTGTTCAGGTCTGATAGAAACTGTCTGAACTCACGCCTATTCAGCGACTTACTTCGAATTTTGTTCACACGTCTCAGAACAACATCCATGACATGTTTCAGATTTAAGGTCTTTCCACACAGAGCTTCTCGGTGAATGATACACTGATATTTTAATATAGTGCTGTCAAGAAACTGTTCCAATAATGCTAGACATCCAGACTTTCTACCCTTCAAATCCGGAGCACCGCCGGTGCATACACTGTCCAGTTTGACCCATTCTATGTTGTTTTTTCTCTACACACAACTTGAGAGTTTCAAACAGAACAGTCCCTTTGGACAACATTGCAGTTATAGACATATTTCAAGGGAACGAAAGAAGAAGAAGTCCCTTTGGTAGTTGCATGCATTGATTCAACTCCTAGAAGTTCTTCAATGACTTCAAAATTATCGTTTATTGCTCGAACAAAAACTGCGACCTGAGCTGTGTCAGAAATGTCAGTGAACTCATCAACTGCCAATGACAAAAAAATGTAAAATTTGTGATATAGGCTGCTTTGACGATGAACATCGTTGGCTTCAACTCGCATGGCCATAGTATTATTAGACAAAGGAATCTGAAAAATGTTGTTTCGCACTTTTTATCGCCAAGCAATCTAGCAGCAATTTTAAGGGAAGGCTTGATTATTTCTTCTGCATCGGTAACCGGCTTCTTTTTGCGAGCCAAAGAAGAACGACTTCGTACTACGTAACAACAGAACTCTTGCTCTGTTCGTTAGCCTTGGTGAAAAATGACTGCTGCCTGGTCACAGAACTTTATCTATGAGATCTTTTCTTAACTCCAAATTAAGCATTTTGAGCATTTATGTCTGAATGTGTGGTCGTGAAATGTTGTTCCAGATTAAATATTTTGTAATAGAAACACAAAATTCGCAGATTAAACAAACTGGTTTACCACTACGGCTAAGCATAAACATACATTTCTCTGTCCAATCTTCGTTGAATTCACGACAAGCAACATCTTCACATTTTCGCTTTTTACCATTGTTTGATTTTAGATCTTTCACACTCATGTTTATAGGCTTTGTAAATTTTAAGTTTGAACAAATCTAATTTCAACACAATACTACCGACTCTGCTAAACAGTTGTAACAGACGACAACATGGTGCCTTGCACACTCTTATTGGTCGACAAGGCCAGGATACAGGAATTTCAAATAGTTTCTTTGTGAACTGAACAGATGCATTCCATAATATCAAAGCATAACAACCACGAGTAGAGTAAATTATCGCACGCTGACGGAGCGCTCCGAGTGCATTAAAAAAAATATTAAAATATATTAAACAACGATGCCTCGCGTGCCACTTTCTTACAGCTGGCGGGCCACAAGTGGCCAGCGGGCCGTGGTTTGGGAACCTCTGAACCAAGGCACCAGTCATGTCGCTCACTTTTCACAGCCTACATTTACATTGAAGTTCCCGAGTATCATTGGTAAATGAAAAGTGTTGCATTTGTCCAAAGCCATGTCTAACTCATAATGAAAAAAATAGCTATATTGCCTTCTGTATTACTGGAGCAGTTTTATATTAATATCCAGTGGCTTGCTACTCATTCATCCATTCAGTAGAATATCCTTTGCAGAACCTCGCTCCCATAACAACTTTCCGGACCACCTTGATCATTAGCAAGATGTCCCGCATAAGATACACCTATCTGGAAATCATCCGCCACATCCTGCACCCATCTTCTCTTTGGCGTTCCTCTTCCTCGCTTCCCAGACATATGCTCCTCCATTGTTGTTCTCTCCAAACTTTCGTTACGTTTCATGTGACCAAAAAATATTCCAGCTTTCTTTGTTTTATCGTCTTTAATCGCCAACCATCTTCAATATTCAGCTCTGTAACAAAATCGCCTTGGGTAGTGAGAGTGAACCACACCCGAGGTGTCTCTAGCACTCCCGTGTATTTTAACCCCAGGGGTTGGATAGGCAGATACACATTTTTACTCTGTGGCTGATCTCATATTAGTTAATTATGTCTACAAGCCCCTCCAGATTCTAGACCCCCACTAACTACCTACTCCTGTGGAACAATGAACACTTAGGCATCGTCCGAGACCACACTCGATCATTATACAAAGAGCAAGTCAACTTACATAAAGTTTATTCTACCCTTGAGAATATAGAACTGAAATGAACATCCTGATAGAATAATCTATTTACACAAATAGAGGATAGAGTAGAGACAGAATCAGAGATATGACTGTCATCATCAGATTGAGAAGTAGATTGGATGCAGATGTCCCGTCCAGTCGGTCCGCCACTCACCCGGCTTCCTTCCAGTGAGATGACTATAACCTTGGAGACCACTCCGTCCCCAGAGCGTGGATCCACAACAATAGAGTCACCGCTGGACCTCACTCAACTGGACCAACTGCATCTTTATCACTCCTATTAAGTCACTGTTACTACACAGTTCTCTATCAACACTGGCTGGGAGACAATCCTCCTGGATGTGACTCCAAGTATTCGTGACTTCGATGAACCTAAGTAGTCACTGGCCAATCTAATGGCCCTCAGTAGTGCATTATCCGTGGTTGGATAATAAGTCTATTACCAATTCAATGGTCCCGTACTCACAACACAGTAACACTGGTTATAGAATAAGTCCCTGACCAATCTAATGGTCCCGCAATCATAGCACAGTAACACTGCTTGAAGAATATGTCAATGACCAATTCAATGGTCCCGTACTCATATCACAGTAACACTGCTTGAAGAATAAGATAAGGCAACTGATATGTCACTGAGTCCTACACGAACACAGTTCAAATCTTCATACTCTTTCAGTACACTATTAGAATCGGACATCTACTTTCAAGGAAGACAATTCAGGTTGGACTATAATCTATTGTCCCTTACACCTGGTAACACTTGCCACAAGTTATTAATAGCTGGTGTAGTTCTTCTCAAGACCTGCCACTATAGCTGTCATAAGAACCATTTAAGTGTCTAAATCTTTTTCCGCGTTTAGGCGGAACCACCGTAATAATATACGGTCAGGTGTTTCCTTTCTTTGAGCATGATTGCTCAAATTGCTGAAATGTTCCTGGCTGAAATAGAGTATCTTCTAATGCAGAAAAACAACACAAACCATCATGTCCCACACGTGCACCTTCAGGGCACCTAAATCACTGGATGCAAACCTGCACGCATGATGAATCACACTGGGTACATGGTGTGGTTGAGTCTGGCGTGATAAGTAAAGAATTGAACCCTTCGCTGTGTCACACGAAGTGGTTTCCCACCAACGACAAATATAGTTGACTGGTTCCTCAACAGACAAACTCCTGAAAAGGAAGAGCGACCGGTGAGAGTATACTGGCCCAAACATTAGTCCACATGCATCCTACCAATGACTACTCAACCCTCAGTCATGCTATTTAGTTATGCATATAACCAAAGCATTATCTTTATATGGAGATTAGTAAAGCATGGGTTCAGTAATGTCAGCTGGCCTCACAGAACAGCCCGTCAAACAGAGCCAGAAATCAGAATGACGAGTCTGATCGTAGGTCTCACCTATCCCTAATCATCTACCAGTCATCGCTAACGTCAGTAGTGATAGTAGGCTGTTATCATAGTTCTAATTTAATCGAACTAAACATTAAGGTAAAGAGTCCCTGGACTCGTTCCTTACATGATCAATGGTCATTAATAAACATAATACTGATCAATATACCATCTCTCGGGATATAGGAATAGTACATGGTCACATCCAATATGTACACATTCCTGTTTGCTGGTGGGACCACCTGCCCACGCCATAGCAAACTCTTCTTATCAGACTCCTCCTTAGAGTCAAGAAGCCTTCTTGAGAATACATGTTCCCCACATATTCCAAGGGTGATGTTCCAGTTCCGCCCTCCCAAGTGGTTTAACCTTGGCCGGGACCGAACTTCATCGTTGGCCTGGTCTGCCAACCTATACTTTCATAACTTGCTTTCAAATCCCCCATATCCTATATGTCCCCTGTCTCATACAACCTCCTTGCATCTTTCCATACTTCCAGCACCTTAGCATTCACTCGCACTAGCGCCAGTATGAAAGAACAGGATAGCTAAGACAAGAATTGAGAACGCATATGTACATCGCGACGGCACGCATTGTTATCACGCGTCGACCTATTCGGCGTTCGGAATTTACTCCAGGAAGTATCACATGCCATGACCTAATATATATATACACAATGCCACATCATATATATATATATCATCAATGCAGACTTACCTTCACACAGAAATCCCGTGTTCCACACAATGAATACACTATTAAGTCACTACACAATAGTTACATCATTCCTGGTGGCACAGAACTAAGTTCTATCTTTACTTAGTAACTAAGCACAATTTTGTCTGAATCTCCACCTACCAACTTACCTGGTTTTCTAACCGTTCTCCTTGCTTCAGCAACTGACTGACATAAATCTAGATTTCTATCAGGCACAAGTAACAATGTTTTATTCTAACACCGCAACCTAATAGATGCAACGATTGGCGATACACGGTAAATATAATGTAAACCCAAATCGCCTACATCGCATGCCTGCCTTCCCAACAGCTGATTCGCGAACACCCGTTGGTAAACAACACACGACCTAGCCTTCAACAGCGCTATCGATCGGTTTGCTAATTAGTTATGCAAGGACATCCGCATAGGTAATGAGGTTAGAACGATGGCGTTTTGTACACACTTACAAAGTTACATGATTTAAACAAATAAGTACCTGAATGTTCAGAACCAGACTCCAGTCAGCTTTCAGAACTGTTCAAGGGCTCCTCAGCCTCCTTTCCGTAACAGTCAGCCGAATCATGGTTGAGGTGAGACGCAACACAAAATGGCTTAACACAGACCTGCGTCTGCTCTCTTCGAGCAAAATGAAGTGAATGAATGGTTTAGCCAATTTCCCCACTCGTGCCAACTCAATGCGCACGAGGAGATAGTGCTTCTTGGGAAAAGACACTTCCTCGGGAAACAGTCATTCTCCGCCTAGAATTTCTAGATCTCTCTGCACGAGAATTTAGTGCTATACCCAGCCTCACGGGTCACTCAAATTCAGGTGTTCCGAGAAGATTCTAGCTGGTAATTCCTCCATCGGCTTCCCTCAGTCTATTTATAGCTGGGAAAGTCCCCCGATGACGCGCCAAAATAGTGCGGGATCCTGACGACCAAACACAGATAAACGCGTTTCGTCACAAGCTCTTTATACTCATATTATGGTTTGCTGCATTGGCACCTTGCCATTTTGACAGACTATAGTTTATGCTTTAAAAAGGCATAATAACTTTTACCTATGGCGGTAGCGCATGTGACTGATAAGGCCAATTTGCGCTGTAAATGTCCGTTCACAGTGGGTACATGTGAACACGTAGTCATTTCCACCATCATGCACCATCTTACGTCTCAAACGCTCGGTGTGTGACTTATCTGCAATAATTTTCTCCTTTGTCTTTATTCCATTTCTGATATTTACCCTCCATGCAACACGTTCAGCGGCGACTTGCTCCCAGTGTGCATTATCAATGCCTGTATCAATCATGTCCAGCTTACACACATCTTTGTATCGTAGTAGAGGCCGACCCTGAGATCTCTTACCCATCTGTAATTCACCAAAAAAAAAGATGTCCTTTGGTATTCTACCATCATCCATCCTCCTAAGATGTCCTATCCATCTAAGTCTACGAAGACGGAGCATGGAATAAACCGTCACACAACCTGATCTTTCCAATACTTCAGTATTTGTGATTTTGTCTTGCCACTTAATACCAAGAATTCTTCGTAGACATCGCATATGAAAGCTGTTTAAATGTTTCTCTTGGTGTGAGTAAGTTGTCCAGGTTTCACTGCCATAAAGAATAGTACTAAGGACACAGGCTTGATAGACAAGGACTTTTGTTTTTGCAGTAAGCTTCCTGTTCTCCCACACTCTTTTTGTTAACCTGTTCATTGTTGTTGCTGCCTTACCAATCCGGATATTGATTTCCTGATCTAGAGATAATTTGCTATTTACCACTGATCCTAGATATGTAAAATGGTCTACCATCTCTAGTTCGGCGTCGTCAATAATGATTGATGGTACGTCATGTGCACCTTGTGACATAATCTGTGTCTTCTTTTTGCTAATTGTTAAACCAAATTCAGAACAAGCAGTGGAGAATGCAGATAGTAGACATTGCAATTCTTCCTCAGAGTGGGTCGTAACTGCAGCATCATCTGCAAAAAGCAACTCTCTGATCAGTACCCTCCTAATTTTGGTCTTGGCCTTCAATCTTTGAGCATTGTAAAGGCCGCCATCTGAGCGTGAATGAATGTATATACCACCATCCTGATCACGAAAGGCATATTTCAATAGAAGTGAAAAGTATATTCCAAAGAGGGTGGGAGCTAGTACACAACCTTGCTTAACTCCACTCTTGATTTTAAATTCTTCAGAAGTTGCACCATCAAACTTGATCCGTAACAGTTGCCTCTCGCTTTGATTCCGAGACCAGTTAAGACCAGGGATGGAGTTATTACCTCTCCATAGCACAAAGCCTGGGCTAAAATATAGAGACCATGTGTTGCCCATGCAGCATGATCCCTCTCTCGGCCTGCCTAGTTCACTCCAGAGGAAAGGTAACACCCCTACATCTGGAACAAGACAAGCTGCAGAAGCTGCCGGATCAGCAAAGCAATGCTCTAACTGTCCGCCTGTCGGAGCTTCGATCCTAGACCAGCTGCCAACCAAGTCTTAGGGCCTGGTCTGCCCTGCCATGACATTTTGTCTTTAGCTTGCATTTCCTCGCACCAGGGTAAGGCTTGTACCATCCCAATTACGCTCTTCCACCCGAATCCGTTGGCACAATGTGGGGTGTAGGGTTTGGTAAGCGCCGCCCAACGTTCGGCGCTAACAGAAAGCAGGTAGTACCGTCTACTGTTATACGGTAGCTCAGTCATATCTGACTAAGACCTGACCTTAAGAGGTCTATGGTTTGCTACTGTGATTACTAAGTACCATATAATATGAGATTTTCCACATTTCTTTAAGTAATTTTACGTGCCGTAATCCATAATTATGTCAGTCATGCTTTTGTATTCCCTCCCTCTTGAGTAACCAGGTATCTTTTCCTGGAATGTAGCTCCCCAGGCCTCTTGGAAGAAGCTTCCCCCTTTCCATAAAATCCTGCAGCTTAACAGCGACTATCTTCTCTAAAACCTTCCCAAATATAGCCACTTTTGCCTTTGATGTCTATGAGGGGTTCCAGAGTAGACAGGAAATGATGGCGGTAGCGCTTGATCTCGAGGATGCGTACAATAGAGTTCGATATATTTTGATGACCGCACTGATGGAGAAGGGTGTCAATCCCTGGTTGGTGAACTGGATAGCAGCCGTCCTGCACTCTCGTCCGGTTGCTCTCCGTCTGGGTGCATGGACCTCAGAGCCACATATGTTAACCCCGGGACTGCCACAGGGATCCACAATCTCACCGGTGCTCTTTAATGTGTATACGAGCAAGATTGCAAACCTAGAAACACCAGGGGTTGGAAGAATACTAACATTTTCAGATGATATTCTTGCATATAGGCAGGGGAGAGATAGGGAGCAAACACCCCTGACTGGTGCACAGAAATGAGGGCTGTCATCCACCCGGAAAAGGCGGCTGTTTTGTGGTGCTCTCTGGACAACAGGTAGAAATGTCAGCAGAGAGAACAAACTGAAGTATCTGGGGATCACATTTGACAGGAGCCTATCCTTCAAGGACCATGTGGAGATGGTTGTGACAAGATCTAAAAAGGGACTCAGTGCACTTAAAACTATGGCTGCAATGGACACAGAGCAGAGAATGCTTTTCACACTATACCAGCTCTTGATCCTCTCAGTAATTGATTATGGACTAGGTCTGCTCACTGTCTCAGAGAGTCAGCTGGTGAAGTTAGAACGAAGCTATGCGGGTTATTCTGGGATGCACTAGAGACACCCCAGTAGTGTGTTTACGTTACATCCTTGGTCTGCCGACTGTTGCTGGTAGGCTCAAGGTGATGCAGGCGAAGGCATACCTCAGAGTAGGTGCAGACACAGACCACCCATTGTATGAGGCGCTGGATGCAGTTAAGGGTCAGCGACTGATAAGAGGGAAATCATGGATGGCTCAGGCGGAGGATACGATCAGACAGGTGTGCCCCTTGGAGAACATTAGGCGTGGAGAGGAGTGGGTCAGAGTGCCAGCGGAGCAGTCAGACTTGTGCAGAGTTATAATCACATTAAGCCGGGAGTGCAGGGAGTGGCCAGCAGGGGCCATGGAAGTGGAAATCCAGCAACTAATTCAGGACAGTGCTCACTCGGGTGATGTGATTATCTACACAGATGGTTCGGTGTCAAGAGGTGAAAGAAGTGGCTGGAGGTTCATAGCCAAAGCTAATGGTCGATGTTTGGGGCAGGAGAGCCTGGCTGTCAGAGTCTAGAAGGGTGCAGTGACATCGTTACGCCCGCCAGGCGACTTAGTCCCCAGCAGGAATGCAGTAACTTCGTTACGCCGCCAGGCGAGTAGGAGTTACCTGCCTGCAAGATTGCTGGCTGACGAGCGACCAGCGGTCAGGCAAGGACGACGCAAGATGCACGCATGCCTCGTGAAGCCACCTCAGGTGGGAGACGAGTTGCGAGCTACAGGCAGACAGCTTTGGGACGGCGACTCGACTGGACGCATGATGAGAGAAAGGCGTTGTGTGGTTTCTGTATATGAACGTCGAGTGTCTGGACATCTTGAGAGAAAGACTGTGAGCTGTATTGTGTATGTAAGTGTATTGAAGTGTCAAGTATATCTTGTTGTGATCATCGTATGCTATATGATCTGTAAATAAATCCATTGAACGTTGTGTCGTTGAGTCTTAAGTCAAATCACGTTGTACTTGTACTGTCTCACATGTGTTAGGTTAGCGAGCCAAGTTTAAGACCCTGACATGTGTGGACGTGGTGGCATTCGTCCGGCTTTGAGATGAACGTGTTTATGTGATTAACGATTTAAAACTAGAGTTTGTGAACTTAGAATTTTTGTCAAACTTTATAGTACATGTAAATGTGATCGTGGAAGGCTCATTTTGATATATTGCTACCTTGTTTAAACATGGAGACTATTTGTAAACGTACAGTGCATACATATTGTTTGATCTTGTAAACGTGTAAAACATTTGTGATTGTTAGACTTGTCACTGTTTTGACCTTGTCGACATCGTGATCTTGTCGCCATTGTGACCTTGTCGCCATCTTGTAAACTTGATGTCTATGTCCTTACTGAATGTCATCTTTATGTAAGTGATGTGTCATCAATGTTGTAGAGTGTTGAGATATATGTAGATTGTCTTGGTGAATTGAGTTGTGGAACGCAAAAAGTTTTGGGAAAGAAAGTGACTTGTGGTTTTGAAAAAAAAAATTGTTGACGGACAAAACTTACGACCTACAATTACACTCAACGCCATACAAACCTAATCAATACTTAGTGACAAGCAGGCACACACCATCAAATAGACGCTAATTTATTTCCTCCAAAAACAAAGCAGGTTTTCCGTACCATCCGAAACCGTGCGCGTAGAGGTCATTTGTGTTTCGAAGTAGCGACCCTACAGTTCCTAGCCCGATTTCCAACCGTTCTTCACCGCATCCAGGGCACTTGAGTATATTTTTCTTTTCTTATACTTTAAGGATGCAAATTTAGGCACATATTGTCAAAAGAATTCAATTGTAAAATTGTTTATTGTACTAACCACTTATAACAATTTGTGTGGCTGGTATTTCATTGACATTTTCCATCATGTCTTCATTAAATGATTTCATCGATATGGGATTAAAGTTACAGTTAACAGGTGATGAATTAATGAAATGGAGTGAGAATAAATACTCTGAATACCTCCGAGTACAGGAAAAAACTAATGAACGCGATGAAAGAGCAGCTAAAAGAGCTCTAAAGCAGGCAGAGACTGAAATGGCTGCAAAGACAAAGCAAGCCGAATTAGAACTGGCTGCAAAGACAAAGCAAGCTTAGATAGATAGTGAACTTAAGAAGGCAGAAATAGCAGCTCAGAGTAAGAGAGAAGAACTGGAGGTACAGTTAAAGATTAAACAACTTGATACTGAGACTGCCATTAACAAAGAGTCCAAGAAATCTGAGAGACTGGAGAAAGAAAACCAGTACAAAAAATATCAAGGTATTGTACGTAATTATACCTCGGGTGACTGCATCGCAGCCTTTACCCAAAATTTTGAGACATTAATGGAACATTACCAGGTTCCACTGTCTGAATGGAATATTGTTTATATGAGGAGTTTATCAGGGGAGCCTCTTAAAGTCATTGAAACCATCCCCAAAGACCTCAGAAAAGATTACCATTATCTGAAAGCAAAGATTATGGCACATTTTATGTTAGATGAGGCAGGTTACAGAGAACAATTCAACAAGTTGAGCCCAAAACCGACTCAAACGTTCTCTGATTACCTCTGCTTAGTCCGAGATATATTTACCAAATGGACTTCAGCAGCTAAAATTGACAAAAATTATCAAAGATTAGAAGATCTGATCATTAGAGATAAAGTCATTTCATCCATTCCATCAGCATTTTCAAAATTTTTGCAGGAGAATGAATGCACTAGTGTGGATGAGATTGAGAGGCGTGGTTCGGCTTACTACACAGCCAACAAACATTGTTTTGCCACTGAAGCTACTGACATAAATTTTGTAGCATCGGCTAACTATGAGAAACCCTATAGTAGACAGAAACCTCATAAGCCTACATCTGAGAAGTATAATCACTGTAAATACTGTAAAATTTCACATCATCAAGGCGAGATGTGCGACAAGAACCCCGCATATCATACCTATCTGCAAAACATGGTAAACAGACAAGACAAGGAGCGTAGATCCTTCAGGAATTTGCGTAAATGTTTCCTCTGTAAGGCGTACGGACACTATCGCCATGATTGTAAAGGCAGGCAAATGACCAACAAAGCAAATGCCGCCTTGTTTGACAGTTCATCGTCAGATGAAGAACAATCAGAGAAACATCCTGTGAACTCAGCACAGGCTTTTGACATGTTTAACGCAAATAAATGTACTGTTTGTAACACCTTTTATGAAGATGGTATTTTAACATGCGGCCATGCCATCCCTATTGCCAATGAAGAAGCTAATTTGGTAGTAGATTCAAAAGGCAGGATAAACGTCCATCACGGATATGTGAATGGCAAGTCTGCTACAGTCCTTCGGGACACGGGCAGTTCACTTATTGGTCTGAAGAGAACGTTCATAATGCCTACAGACTATACAGGCAGGCACGTAACATGCAGAACATTCTCAGGCAATATTGAGAAATACCCACTAGCATGGGCATATATTGAAACACCTTTCCTCACTGGGAAAGTAAAGTGCGCTGCATTAACAAACCCAGTGTGTGATGTAATAATTGGAAATTTACCAGAGGTGAATGATAAACCTCATGACATAACATCTCTATGTATTAATGATAACATAACATCATCATCCAATGTCATCATTGATAATGTTACACCATCTGATGAATGTATGGTAGCTAATGCAGCACTAAGATCTCATGACATCATTGATACCATTGTTTCATCACCATCTGATATCATTGAATGTGTGAACGCAGTAACTAGATCTACTGCTAGAGTGCAAGATGAAAGTAATCAAACTGAGGCTATACAAATGCTTAGCCCAGTATCACTACCTACTAACACCATGAAGGAAACGTTTGTAACAGCTCAAAAGGCTGACCCTTCATTATCAAAGTATTTTAATCTGATCGGCCAAAAGCCAAAGGTAACCAAGAATGCAAAATGGCATTTTGCTGTGAAAAATGATATCCTCACCAGGTATTATACCAGAGGTGACAACACCACAGAGCAAACTGTTTTGCCAACTAATTATCGTAAGCAAGCCTTACATCTTGCCCACGATATACCTCTTGCAGGGCATATGGCATACGCTAAGACCAGATCAAGATTATTAACACAGTTTCATTGGCCCAAATTTTGCAATGACATTAAACTATATTGCAGAAGTTGTGACATCTGCCAAAAACTGATAAAAAAAAAGGTAAACACCCACAGGCAAAGTTACAAGTCACTGACTTAGCCAGTCGACCTTTTGAAAAATTATCTGTCGACATAGTGGGCCCTCTTAATCATACAACAACTAGAGGGAATAAATATATTCTAACTGTCATTGATGAATGTAGCCGCTGGCCGGAAGCTATTCCGCTAAAGAACATAACTGCCAATGATATAATGGAAGTTTTCTTCCATATTTTTTCTCGGATAGGATTTCCAGACACTATCCAATCTGACAGGGGCACTCAGTTTATCGCCGCATCTACCCAAGCTTTCACCAAAATGTTGGGAGTGAAGCAGTGTTTCAATTCCCCGTACCATCCTCACTCGAGTGGAATAATAGAAAAGTTTAACGGGGATCTAAAGCACATGCTTGCAAAAGTCACGCAAGAGCACCCCAATAACTGGGATGTATATCTACCAGCTATTCTTTTTGCTTATCGCGAGGTACCACATTCTAGTACCGGTTTCTCTCCTTTTGAACTTATCTATGGTGCCAAACCACGTGGCCCATTAACCATTTACCATCAAATGTTAACTGACTCTACTCCAGTACTTAAACCCATATCATCATACGTATATGTTACATCATTGCGTGAAAGAATCATCAAATCTTGTGTAATTGCAAAGAATGCACTAAAATTATCTGGTGCCACTTATAGACAGTATGCTGACAAAGGTAACAGGACAATAACGTTGACGATCCCAATCAGACTTCTCATCTCCAATGGTCATTGTACGCAAAAAGGACAACACTATAAGACTGTGTGTCGACTATAGGAAGCTCAATAAAATAACTCTTCTAGATCTTGAGCCAATGGCTAACTCTGACGATCTACTGACAGAACTGACAGACGCTAGGTTCTTTACAAAGGTAGATATGACTAAAGGATATTGGCAGATAGCAGTAGACGAACAGAGCAGACATCTGACAGCATTTGCCACACCTTGGGGACTGTACGAATGGTGCAAACTTCCATTTGGGCTAGTCAATGCCCCAGCCACATTCGTACGTATGACACGACTTTTACTGGTAGACATACCTAACATAATTTGCTATATAGACGACATCTGTGTTCACACAGAGACGATGACAGAGCACATTAAGACATTAGAACAGACATTTGAACGCATTAGACAGCACGGACTGACGGTAAAGCCTGCGAAAGTAGACATAGCCTACCAGGAAATATCCTTCTTGGGGTACAAAATATCCAATGGCTTTGTCACGACAGACGATAACATCGTGTCCAAGATACTAAAACTCTCACTTCCGACTACGAAAAAACAAGTCAGAAGTTTGTTGGGACTGATCAATTATTACCGGCAGTTCATTCCTGATTTTTCAGAACTGACCGAAGTATTTACTAACTTACTAACAAAAGATAAACCGGAGAAAATTGTACACAATGAATGCCTAAAATTTGCATTCCGTAGAGTATTATCTTGTTTTTCTGATAACAGCTTACATAATCCCATCCTGAAATTGCCCAATCTCCGTTTACCTTTCAGATTGCGGACAGACGCGAGCTCCGTGGCGATTGGAGCAGTCTTGTTGCAAGAGTACAATAACATCCTCCATGCCGTGTACTTCGTATCCAGGAAACTAAAACCCAGAGAACGGGCTTGGTCCATACCTCAGTTGGAAGCCCTAGCATTAGTGGTGGGTATAACAAAATTGTCTAGATTCCTTCTAGGACGCCATTTCATCGTGGAATCTGACAGTAGCCCGTTGCGATTTATAAATTCAGGTGTACCTTCAAACCAAATGGTAGCGCGCTGGTCTTTGAAACTTCAAGACTACAGCTTCGAGGTTCGTCATATTCCAGGCAGAACCAACACGATCGCCGATCTGTTGTCCCGTTGTCCGACCGACCCAGTAAGCACCAATGTCTGAGTGCAGTGTGTAAAATACACTCAGATTAACACAGCATCCATCAGTGAATATTTTTTTTCCCATTCACAAAAAGCTGTGTAAAGTCTACAATGTCATGTGATAGGGGTTACTCCCGTTGTATATAGTGTTCTTATTTTATTAAGTAATGTAGTGATTGTCGTGTATAATTGTGTAGTGTGTGGTAGAAAGCGAACTTTATTAATTGTATATATGACGAAACAAGAACAGTGCCACATTCGCTCAAAAACTTACCGTAAGCGAACTATCCAATGTGACAGTGGCATCTGCGTGTGGAACATTCCAGGGATATTTTAAATACATGCGTGAAAGTGTGACCTATACATTGACAGCTACACCACTGCAGTCAATCGTAATCCAGAGGTTTTTCCAGTGAAACATCCAACACATGAACGTTTAAGAACATTGCACATTCCGTAACTACATCAGACCGGAACAAGCTTCTTCTACAAGTTTAAACATCAGCTGTTTAGTGTTCGTGTGTACTTCCGGATTAGTTAGAATTTAGTTCAAAATTAGCAGACATACAAAAGTTTAAAAAGCTATGACGATTCTAAAATCTTTAGGAATCAACAAGTTTGAATACACGAATTGTGTGTTTATATATTTATGTAGTGTAATCTTAGAATCATATCTTGATTAATGTATTCATATTACCGACTTTTTTTTTCGTTAGTATGAACCAGTATCAAGCGATGACGCTAAGAAATAGAATAATTATTGTAAATTATTAGATTTCATATATGTTAAAGTTATTCCCCTTCCAATTATTTGTTATTACATCATTACACAAAGGGCCATAATTTGAAATGTATACTGTAATGTGTTGTATATAAATAGCCATGTTGTTGCCAGTTTGTTAACACACCAGGTAGCCATCTACTGGGCATGGCAGAGTGTTGCCGACATTGCAGACCAACACAAGAGCTCCTGGCCAAATGAGGTCAGGGTTTCAGCGTTTAATGCGACTTATGAAAAAGCCGTATTTCGGTCTAGCCAGATGGTTTTTGTTTCAAGAACCATATTATTACGTTTTTTTTGGAGGCTGCGAGGTAGATGCGTGAAGCTGGTACTACCGATCTGACTGGGTCATTAATGCAATTTAGGTAATCAGCCATTGAGAGGATGAAACCTGACCAGTGTTAAAGGTTGAGCACCACATGTCGTTGACCACAACTTTCATTTCTTATATGTTTCTATGGCATATGTGTATTTCTATGTATTATAATACCAAGGTATATAACAACAGAAGTGTTGACTCTGACAAGGTTAAAATACTAACCCAGGTTGTACATATATTAGGCATGAAAGATGACATCTTTCATGGAGTTGCCCGGGGGAGCGTGTCAGAGTCTAGAAGGGTACAGTGATGCAGTGACATCGTTACGCCCGCCAGGCGACTTAGTCCCCAGCAGGGATGCAGTAACTTCGTTACGCCGCCAGGCGAGTAGGAGTTACCTGCCTGCAATATTGCTGGCTGACGAGCGACCAGCGGTCAGGCAAGGATGACGCAAGATGCACGCATGCCTCGTGAAGCCACCTCAGGTGGGAGACGAGTTGCGAGCTACAGGCAGACAGCTTTGGGACGGCGACTCGACTGGACGCATGATGAGAGAAAGGCGTTGTGTGGTTTCTGTATATGAACGTCGAGTGTCTGGACATCTTGAGAGAAAGACTGTGAGCTGTATTGTGTATGTAAGTGTATTGAAGTGTCAAGTATATCTTGTTGTGATCATCGTATGCTATATGATCTGTAAATAAATCCATTGAACGTTGTGTCGTTGAGTCTTAAGTCAAATCACGTTGTACTTGTACTGTCTCACATGTGTTAGGTTAGCGAGCCAAGTTTAAGACCCTGACACTGGCATATGATACCACAACATCCAGCTTAAGAATGGAGGTGGAGGCAGTCACTGCGGCTCTCCGCTGGATGGAGAATATGACACACACACACACATCGTGATTGTAACTGACTCAGAAAGTATGCTGACGAGGGTGAGGACGGACAGGCTTCGTGCGGAGTGACTTGCTTAATTTCGGTCACGGGTGACAAGTATCACCTGGATCTTTTCTCCGGGGCATGCCGGTGTGCTGGGAAATGAACAGGCAGACAGATTGGCTGGCTCTGCAGAACTTGGTGGAGTACTGATATATGACAAGGCAGACGTGGTTGCGGCCTTGTGGGAGCATGTGTACACCTCGGAGGAGCAAATGGATCACCATGGTCTGGCAAGAATGAGACAACGAGGAGTGATGAAGGGATCTGGCCGACGCTTAACACTCAGAGGAAAGGCGAGATGGACTTATAAACAGATTGCTACTGGCACTATTAGTGTTGGAACTCTTCGCTGGCTGCTGAGGATGGGGACGGAGCACTTATGGGAATGCCCCGAATGCTGTGATGTCGATTCCTAAATCAATCAATCAATCCCTCTTGAGTAAAACAAAATGTGTGATTATCTGAACATATTTCCCACCAACACTTGCTCATCACAGTCAATTAATGACTAATATATTGATATTAATGCTAAACATTCAGATCTTGATGTATTCTAGCTTTCCATTTTGTGTACGTTTCCTGAATTTCCACATATTGATGTTTAAGCTATTTTTATAAATATTTAATATGCTTACAGTAGCAAAGCGGGTGCTGTGACTTTGGGGCAGTTAACACGTGTCACAACTCCCCGATATACTGAGTCCAGGGTTAGACACCAGCTGCAGACCGTCTTGCGTTGATTTATATGATATGAGCATCAGTTATTCAGAAATCAGTGGCAAACTACTGAACGCAAAAAGTACCTACTAAATCATAATGCTGATGTTGATTGCAACATACTGTTATGGACATGCAACTAATCTTTAACCATACAGAAATGCAGGCGTTGAATTGCAGCACTTTAAAAATTTGGCAACTGCACGCTTAAAGCAACACATAATGAATAAACTGATGCAAAATTTCTGGCTTACACTGGATATCTTAGAGCATATTAGCTAAGTTGATAGGGAAGTTGATAATATCACGCATACAGTCGTGTCACGAATTGGCAGCCTTTACTTCCCAGAACAAATTTCGGTTCACTTTTGATGAACCATGTAGAGATATTACAGAACAAGAAATGAAATTCTCTATCATAAAGAATGCTGGGGAAAGGAGAAATAGACCCAGAATTTATAATAACACCACACAGTTATGCAGTGTCAAATGAACTGCGACTGTGAGTGGAAATTAAAACTGCCCAGGCCTGACACAAGCAACCTGGAGCTATAAACATGCTAAGTCCAGCCATTCACACAGACTCAACAGAGTGTGAACAGACCTTGTAAAACTGATCCTAAACTTGACTAGAGGCTAGTAACTCTTGTAGACAGGTAGAAAGGCGGGGTGTTAGAAGGATAATAAACCATTCGGACTGGATTCAGAAATTAGGTGTTGGATGTCTGGCAGAGGCAATTAACACTGGGCCTGTGGACTTTGTACTAGACACTTGAGAGCAAACTGTGAAACTGATCTGGGGCTGGCAACTCAAAACCATCCAGGTGTGACACTATGGTGATGGTTAGTGGTTCAGAAAGCATTATGACTGCCAGGGGGAGATAAGTCAGCCTGCATGGGAAAAGAGGCGTGAACTGGCCCAACACTTGAATAGAATTAATTACCTATAGGAGGTCAGCATGTTTCTGTCATACCAGACAGAAAGGTGCCAAGGAGATAATAGGGTCTGCTGGACTCAGCTTAAATAAGGGTCCCTAGCTCTGGTCAGGTTAGAATTGAAAAAATCTCTGAACAAGTAGGAACTATCTCAATGTTCTGTAGTCATATGCAGGATTATTATGTTAGATTTCACTACAAAAGTTATTTCTTAGTTACTGATTTTCAGTCTATATCTGATCTAGGTTATTGCAAGAACTATCATTGTCATAGGTTACTTGAGTGTTCTTTCTGAGTTCTGTGTTCAATATCGGATTGCTTTGAGTGTGCTGCCTTATGTGAGACAGATCTTGTCTGGGTATACTTTTAGGTGTCTTGGTAGATGTTTGTCATTTCTTTGTACACTATCATAGTTGCCTGTTGGTGTGTGCATTTGTTGTACAGAATATAGTCAACTGACTATTTATTTAATTCTTACAACAGCAGTAACTAAGTGGTGATTAAACCGGGCAGATCAGCAAATATGGCGGGTCTGTGTGGTCACTTCAATTAGACTTGTTGTATATCTCATTTTGTAGCTATACAATATTAGTACTCATTAATAATGCCTGATGCTATTATGTTGAGTATCATTAGATGTCCATCTTGAAGTAATATAATGTTTATGGATATGTTGGATGTATGTATGTGTAATTTCATATGAATATACGATGCTAGGAATATGCTTCGTACATGTTCGTTTTGTGTATATACGTCTCATTTCATATACATACAAACTAACTAGTGCATTATGCTATGATGTTAAAGTATCATAATATGTCTAGTTTAATCAATATGTTTATGTGTATTGGATGTTTGATATATTGATTTGTCATATGCAAACCTACCAATATGAAGTGTTATGCTATTGTCTGCGCATTGGCACACGATTGTGTTGAAAGCAGAGGTGTAATGGTACAGACATTACCCACACTTGGTATAGGGTATATGGTGCTAAACTTTCTCAGTGTATGGTGGGCGTGCGTCCACGGTAATGCATGGAAACCTGGCACAGCTACTGGTCACGGCTTGTAAGCCCGGATGATCAGGCATTATTATAATACCATTACCAATCCTGTGAGTTGCTAAACCAACTATGGACGGAGCGGCTGTATGACACAGAATTTCTGTATTAGCGACATGGACATGGGGCGGCAGAAATGTAATCATTACAGGCGTGTGAGACAATTGAAAAGCCCGTCCCAGACTAAAGACAGTAGGGAGAAGGAGGATGGAGAACGCAGTAGAGCTGGAAGATAAACTTGGCCAGACTGGTCATTGTATATGTTTGTGTTATGATATGTTTTAATTAGGATTGCGCTGATGTAGAACTAGATATAACACATTCTTGACTTCCTTTCAAGCTCTCACAAGGAGCACCTATGTTGTAGATCTCAAGAACGAGTGACGACTAGGAGTGTCAGGACTGACAGGATCGTCAGAATACCGGCAAGCTGTTTCTTTTTTGGTTTCCACTGGAGAGTTGCTGATCTCTCACTGATCCAGACAGGATTCAGAGTTATGTATTGTATATTAATCATTTCACCTTCATGATTACTGTAGTACAGAAACTCATATGCATCCATCATCGTCTGGAAAAACCTTACATGTGTAATATGAGTAGTAAATAAATGTTGTAGTCTTGTAACTCATAGTTCTCTCGTTATATTTTAATTCCAATTGTGCATACGTGTTGTTGTGTACATTGGTGGGGGTTCACTTAGACACCAAGGAAGGGAGCAGTCAGGGAGAAAAACCTGTACTGAGATAGTCGTCTATACTAATATATTTAGACTTAAACATCTATCTTAGCTAACCTTCTCTTTCCCATTCCTTGGCGAATATTCAGCACGGTTCATTTCATTTTGTAACGAGCCACTTGGAGCTGTTTGTTGGATATTCATGGGCTTAATCTGTAGTTCAGCCATATAGATTTTGTCCCTAGTCAGTTTCTGACTATTTGGGGTTGCTCGCCAGTGAATAATAGTAATACTTTCATCTAGCCGGTGGGGCTGTCAAGGTCTCACACCCGAGGTTGCGACGCGTTGTCTGTACCAACGCCAGACACCATAACAATACGCAACCCTGAGTAATGTGAAACACGGCAGAGAGAACGCGGCGTCTTTGCCGACGCCTGGATAAGCAGCCACGCACAGCAATTGAGTTCACCCCGTGAACCGTGCAGGGGACACCAGCTGACATGAGCGTGTAGCGTGTTGGACGCCAGAACTGGCAGACGGGTTTAGGTTGTCGAATGGAGAGGTCGCATGGGTTTGCGAGAGGTGTTTGAATCTGCCTTGAGAGCTAGCCTGTATGACAGTGGGAGACTGGTTCGAATGCTTGAAGAGTTTGACGTGTAAGTGAGATGTTTATTGCTTGCATGTATTATTATGTATTGTAGTGATATTGTTAATGCCGTAATGATTGCTATGGATTGTCAGTGCGCGATGTTTGTTCGATTATAAATGCAGCGCATTAATAAAACATGTGAATAATACTTTCGGATATTCGCTTCGTGTGATTTGATAGTTTGATATTACTTCACACTTGCCAGAAAACGAGCTACTAGTCTTGTGTTATGCAAGACTCTGACAAGTGCGAATGTGGGGGCTCGTCCGGGTTTTGAATCAAATGCGAACGTATACATTTTTTTGGGTCCGAGTTTGAAGTGAATGTGAACATTCCGATAGACGTGCGCAAGTCATAAATTAAGGTAAAGTAACGAATTAATAGAGTTGATTTAATTAAATTATAAGTGTGAAGATATTATTTGAAGCCAACCGAGGCGTCTTCAGACTTAGCACTAAATTCAACAAATTTTGTACCTAAAATCCAAAATGGCGGCCGTACCCTTGAATGTCATTGAGTAGAGGTAGTGTGAGCGTGAAAGTTGTTGAAAGTGGTAACGAATAACAATAATACTTGACAGCATACAAACCTTTACAGACTTCAGTGACATTACACACACCATACATTTACAAACGTTCTAATTTCGTTTAGTTTAAAAAGTACAGGGTTTTTGTGACAACTTTACCTGAGTCTGGTGAACTTCAAAAAATTTTTGTGCGTCAACCCGAAAGACGTTCCAGTGTGATTTCGAGCACCACTGAACAGCACAGTACCCAAGGATTACTTGAGTATAAAATTTTTTTTCCCAGCTTTCTTTATACTTTCGTTAGTCTGGCTTTGGACATTAACTGTGCTATAAATATTTGTAACTTACTAACATCATAAGTAATTTTGTTTATATTTATTCCATCATACCTATTGTTCATCATGTCTTCTTTGAACGAGTGCATTGAAATGGGTTTAAAATTGAATATGTCTGGTGAGGAATTGAGAGCCTGGAGTGAAAATAAATATGCAGAATATCTTTTGAAACAAGAGCAAATTAGTGAGAGGGATGAGAGAGCGGCCGAAAGGGCATTAAAGCAATCAGAAGTTGCTCTGAAAAGTAAAGAGGCAGACTCAGAAGCTGCTTTAAAGCTTCAACAGGCACAAGCAGAAGCTGCTCTAAAGCAATCAGAAGCTGCTCTGAAAAATAAAGAGGCAGACTCAGAAGCTGCTTTAAAGCTTCGACAGGCACAATCAGAAGCTGCTCTAAAGCTTCAACAAGCACAGTCAGAAGCGGCAGTGAGGCAAGCTGAGATCTTAGCCCAAAGTAAGAGAGAAGAGCAAGAAACACAACTGAAAATTGAACAGCTAAAAGCTGAATGTTCTAAAGAGAAAGGGAATAGAGAAACAGACAAAGATCAACCTCATAAGAAGTACCAAGGTCTGATCAGAAGTTACAACACAGGTGATTGCATAGCAGCATTCACCCAAAATTTTGAATTCGCACTTGTCAGAGTCTTGCATAACACAAGACTAGTAGCTCGTTTTCTGGCAAGTGTGAAGTAATATCAAACTATCAAATCACACGAAGCGAATATCCGAAAGTATTATTCACACGTTTTATTAACGCGCTGCATTTATAATCGCACAAACATCGCGCACTGACAATCCATAGCAATCATTACGGCATTAACAATATCACTACAATACATAATAATACATGCAAGCAATAAACATCTCACTTACACGTCAAACTCTTCAAGCATTCGAACCAGTCTCCCACTGTCATACAGGCTAGCTCTCAAGGCAGATTCAAACACCTCTCGCAAACCCATGCGACCTCTCCATTCGACAACCTAAACCCGTCTGCCAGTTCTGGCGTCCAACACGCTACACGCTCATGTCAGCTGGTGTCCCCTGCACGGTTCACGGGGTGAACTCAATTGCTGTGCGTGGCTGCTTATCCAGGCGTCGGCAAAGACGCCGCGTTCTCTCTGCCGTGTTTCACATTACTCAGGGTTGTGTATTGTTATGGTGTCTGGCGTTGGTACAGACAACGCGTCGCAACCTCGGGTGTGAGACCTTGACAGGGCACCCCGACTTCTGACAGATAGGGAAGTTGATAATATCACGCATACAGTCGGGCATGAGTTTGATGCCTGTACACTTCACCCACTAAAGTGAGAGAAAGATCAAACATCTATTCCTCTGTGCATTCAGGCCTACATGTGATGGCCCTATAAAATCACAGACCTACAGGAGGCACGGCTTTGAAACAAAGTATTGTTCACACTGGATATCCTCTCATTGCTTAAATAAGGCTTAGGTTTATGTTACAGCAGATAAACCTGTACAAACATTAACATCAGACAAACTACCAGCAAGTGCTCAGTGCACACTCAAGTACTTTGGACAATAATCAAACTAACCAGACTAGTCAGTGTATCAGTAATGGGTTGAACACCCCAACAGCAGGTAGACAGATAATCATGTTATTTATTTCCTGATGCGGGCTTCCTTCTTCTATAACAGGAAATCAATACCCCAAAGTGTTGAAATGTTAAAACTCAAAAGATATATAACATCTTAAAAACATTAAACATCCATATGAACTGATCTGCTTCTAAATAACATGCAGTTGACTTTGAACTCTCAATCTGATTATCATCATCTCCCTTCCGTGCCGTGACACAAGATTGTTAAGAATTTTCATTTGCTCTCTTCCTCTATCTATCTTTCGATAAATCTTTCAGGATGTTACATTTTCCTGTGTTTGTCTTCTCATGATGTGGCCAAAACAAATTATGACTGCTTCTTTCTGATGTTTGTTGTAAGTTGTTTTTGCGACTCAGCCATCCTCAAAATGTCCAGATGACTCATTTTGGCTGTCCAAGCAATTTTAAGCATTCTACTATACAACCCCATTTCCACAGCTTCCTGAGA
Source organism: Cepaea hortensis (assembly GCA_963921405.1). Classification (NCBI taxonomy): domain Eukaryota; kingdom Metazoa; phylum Mollusca; class Gastropoda; order Stylommatophora; family Helicidae; genus Cepaea; species Cepaea hortensis. The sequence goes on from CAWUFQ010000446.1 coordinate 60,899, forward strand.
TTTGATAGGTTAAAGAATTATAAAACTATGTGACATTGCTTAACTCTTGTCTTAAAGATTGCAAACATATAAACAACAAGAGAACTAGAACATATCCTACATGTTTTGAGTGTCCTGTATCATACCGGTTGAAGAAAATATATATAAACAACACCAAAAATAAAACAAACATTAATATTTATATCAATCACGTATTTCATTTCATTAATACTGTGTTTGCACCGTCAAGACACTATGTGTGAACGTGTATTCAAGACAACAATCATCTGTAATAATATAACTAATTAAATGTCTTGTTACAAATACCAATAAAATATACATTCAAACAAATTTCTCTAATGATTTTCACAAAAAATGCATCAATATAACATTGTGTAGGAACTGGTGTAATAAGGCAAACAACTCATCAAAATTGCTCAGATATTTACAATAAGATTTGAGATTTTATATCAACACAATATATTTTAATATTCTTACATTCCTGAATATCAACATGGATGTCAATCTGAATATGTCTGACATGTTTCAGATTTATATTTATGCATATTTGGTAGAGGAATATCTTAGAAATGAGAGTATCTTATGCAAGAAATGAAGAGTATCTTATGCAATAAGTCACTATCACTGAATGTAAGAAAGAGAGTGCTGAAATCTATATATATAAAAGATAATGTATGTAGGGATGTATTTGATGCGTTCGATAACGTTCCATCCGATTGAGATGAAATTTTCTACATGTTTTCTTTTCATTCCCGTGCAGCCAACTGTCATAGTTTGTTAGTGTACAATCAGCTATTTACTTACTAAAATTTAATATTTTAATTTGCATTATCATGTTAATTATGCATTATCCAGTAATACTGGAAATATACCTCATGAGTTATGTAATTCTGTATTTATTGCAATCCCAAAGAAATCAGGAGCCTTGGAATGTGATCAACATCGAACAATTAGTATAATGAGTCACATCACGAAGATTTTGCTAAGAATTATCATGCAAAGAGTTAGGAGGAAAATACAACCTGAAATAGGAGAAGAACAATGTGGGTTTGTAGTAGGCAAGGGTACAGTAAATGCTGTGTATATACTGAGAACCGTAATCGAACGTTCTATAGAAGTAAACAAAGATCTACACCTTTGCTTTATTGACTACACAAAGGCTTTTGATAAAGTGAGACATGTCAACATGATAAGGATGCTTGAAGATCTACAAATTGATGGGAAAGACCTTAGACTTGTAAAAAACATATATTGGAAACAACAAGCTGCCATAAGAGTTGATAATGAAGTAAGCCAATATCAGCCTATTAAGAGAGGTGTGAGACAGGGATGTGTAATGTCTCCAGATCTGTTTTTCCTGTACAGTGAAAATATTTTCAGAAATATTGAAAATATGGAAGGAATCAACATTGGGGGACGATGCATCAATAACATTAGATATGCAGATGATACAGTCTTGATTGCAGACAATGAACAGGACCTGCAACATTTAGTAGATGCGGTTGTTACACACAGTGAACAACAAGGGTTAGAATTAAATTGTAAAAAGACACAGATTATGGTCGTCACTAGGAAGAACGAAATACCACAGTGTAATATACAAGTAAATGGGAATATTCTTCAACAAGTGAATAGGTACAATTATCTCGGAACAGTAATAACATCTGATGGGAGATGCCTTGAAGAGATTAGAACAAGGATCGCCATGGCAAAAGTAGCCTTTAGCAAGATGAAAAACATACTGACCAATAAAAAGATGTCAATTGAAACGAGAAAAAGAGTGTTGAGATGCTACATAGAACCTGTACTTTTATATGGATGTGAAGCTTGGACAATGAGCAGCCAGGCTGAAAAACATCTGATGGCTGTAGAAATGTGGTTTCTGAGGAAAATGCAAAGAATACCATGGACAGCCAGAAAGACCAATGAACAAGTCCTTCAAGAAACAAATGAAGATCGTAAACTGATCAGAGACATTAGACGTAGACTTGGGCATGTTATGAGAAGAAATGATTTGGAGAACTTGGTGACAACTGGTAAGATCGAGGGGAACAGACCAAGGGGAAGACCTAGAAACAAGTATCTGGATGGCTTGGCCTTGTGGCATGGTCGAGACAGAAACACGGAACTGATCCACGACTCTGTTGATCGAGTGAGATGGCAGAACATGACCGCCCACGCTTACCGGCATGGCACATGATGGATGGATTATCATTTATATATAGCAAGGGGATTTAACTTAAGAAAAGTTATTTCAAGGGGCATAACTTATAATAGCATTGCTATATATTTTATATATAGATTGTTGCATTGTTTTCAAAGGTTTATAAACTCTTTGTCTACAGTTATTTTTCACGCATATGCATTATAATAAATAATGATATAATCTTTAAGGCATTTTCAAAGTTTTCATAAAAATAATGCATCTATTTAAATAGTGAAAATTTTCTAACTCATCTTTTTATGTTTAAAGAAGTTATCTACACTCATGTAGGTGATTTAAAAGTTTTCATTAAAAATAATGAATGGTGTGTGGAAGGACATTCTTAAGTTAATTTTTCTTTGTTATATGAATTAAATGAGACGCTCCCCGCCAGGAGCTGGGCAAAGCCGCACCGGGTCAGATAGATAGACAGACAGACAGACAGTCTGGAACGGGAGCTTATATGACTACTTATACGAATTAAATGAGATGCTCCCCACCAGGGCCTGGGCGAAGTCGGGCCGGGTCAGACAGACAGATAGACAGATAGACAGACAGACAGATAGTCGGGAACGGGAACGGGAGCTTAAATGACTACTTATATGAATTAAATTAGATGCTCTCCACCAGGAGCTGGGCGAAGCTGGGTCAGACAGACAGACAGACAGACAAGCAGACAGACAGACAGACAAATAGATAGATAAATCCCCGCCAGGGGCTGGGCGAAGCCGGGCTGAGTCAGCTAGTGCTATATAAAACTAGTTTTGCTGTATGGCAGTGAATCTTTTAATGTAAATGAACAAATTAAGAAGAAATTAGAAGCAACAGAGATGTGGTTCCTGAGACAAATGTTGCGAATTCTTTGGACTGCCAGAGGAACTAACAATGATTGCATAAAACAGGCTAATGAAACTAGAGCATTATATGCAACAATAAGAAAGAGACAATCAGCTTTCTTCAGTCATGTGATGAGAAGAGAGGCATTGGAGAACATCACAACAACTGGAAAGATCGAGGGGAAGAGAGGCAGAAGCAGATCAAGAGAAATGATGCTGGATGAATTGAGATGGTGGCATGGAGGAATATCATCCCCAGAGTTGATCTAGAACACCAAAGACTGAGATCTGTGGAGAGCCATAAATGCCTACGCCAGCTGGCAGGGCACTTGATGATGATATATTTGGTAGATGGTGACGAAGAAAGCAAGAGCTGTTGAAACATAGCTGTATTTCCCTATTTCATTCTCATCATCATCTCATCTTGTTCCTCTTGTACCTTGCGGTGTCGAAGTAAGCATAAACAGAGGAAGTGTGCCCGTTTACAGGCTTCATATATCAAGATTCTCATGAATGTTTCTGTGCTTGGTACCTACTCCTGCCGTACCTATCCATTACAGTTTTTGCAAACTATTATGAATGATAACAATCAACATTACAGATCAATGCAAGGCCACCTTGCTGCCATACATTGTGTCCTGACATGTTGTTAGTGTTGGCCAATTGCATTCTTGTTGGCACCGATATACAGGGCAGCTCTGTGGGTTATGGTCAGCGGCCATTATGTCTGTCACATGGACACTGATCCATAACAGCAATGTTTAACTATTGAAGATGTGATACCTGAGTCGAGTGTGGACAATGTGAAGTCTGAAGATTATTACTGGTTCTTTCTGTGAAGATCATGGTATGGGTGGTTGTCATGTCTTGGATAACTGTTCCATCTGTTTTGTGTCTTTCTAGATTTAAACAATTGTAGATGATGCTCCAGTATATATGTTATTTTTGTGTGGTTATAGGCTTGATCTACCAGTAAATGATTCTCCACAAACATCACATTTGATTGAATTCTCATCAGTATGTGATCTAATGTGTTGTTTTAGACTTGATCTATAAGATAATGATGTTCCACACACATCACATTTGAATGGCTCATCACCAGTATGTGTTCTAATGTGTTGGTTTAGATGTGAACAACTGGTAAATGATGTTCCACACACATCACATTTGAAAGGCTTCTCACCAGTATGTGTTCTTTTGTGTGTTTTAGATCTGAACATCTAGTAAATGATGCTCCACACACATCACATTTGAAAAGCTTCTCCCCAGTATATGTTCTAATGTGTTGTTTTAGATGTGAATGACGAGTAAATGATGCTCCACACACCTCACATTTGAAAGGCTTCTTACCAGTATGTGTTCTTTAGTGTGGTTCTAGTCTTGATTTATCAGTAAATGATGCTCCACACACATCACATTTGTAAGGATTCTCACCAGTATGTGTTCTAATGTGTTGTTTTAGATTTCAGTGTCTAGTATATGATGCTCCACACACATCACATTTGAAAAGCTTCTCCCCAGTATATGTTCTAATGTGTTGTTTTAGATGTGAATGACGAGTAAATGATGCTCCACACACCTCACATTTGAAAGGCTTCTTACCAGTATGTGTTCTTTAGTGTGGTTCTAGTCTTGATTTATCAGTAAATGATGCTCCACACATATCACATTTGTAAGGATTCTCACCAGTATGTGTTCTAATGTGTTGTTTTAGATTTCAGTGTCTAGTATATGATGCTCCACACACATCACATATGTAAGGCATCTCACCAGTATGTGTTCTAATGTGTCTTTTTAGACTTGATCATCAGTAAATGATGCTCCACACACATCACATGTAAATGGCTTCTCACCAGTATGTGTTCTAATGTGTCATTTTAGATGTGAACGCCTAGTAAATGATGCTCCACACACATTACATTTGAAAGGCTCCTCACCAGTATGTGTCCTAATGTGGTGTTTTAGCGTAGATCTATGAGTAAATGATGCTCCACACACATCACATTTGTAAGGCTTCTCACCAGTATGTGTTCTAATGTGTTGTTTTAGATTTCAGTGTCTAGTATATGAGAGCCGGTCTCTCTGGCTGTGGGGTTACAACACTTTCTCTCTGTAATCCCATTTATCACGCAGAGTCTTGTAGCGGGGCGAGAGCTGAGGCGGTTCGACCCCCGCTCGTGACTTACGGGATATTGAGCCGGCCGCTCAGAAAGCAATGGCAAACTACTGAGCGTAATCTTGTCAAGAGATCAACATACAGCTGAAAGATGCTGGTGTTGACAGCTAAGTCCTGTAAAGGATTTGTTAAAAAAAAAAAAAAAAGTATATGATGCTCCAACCACATCACATATGTAAGACATCTCACCAGTATGTGTTCTACTGTGTTGTTTTAAAACTGAACGACTAGTACATGATGCTCCTCACACATCACATTTTGTGACATAATGGATCAGGCATCCACATTCCCAGTCCAACACATCCATAATAATACTTTTAATCTTGAACGGAGACCATCCAGATAGTAGGGCCATTAATAGAATAGAATGTTCTGGAACGCGGTGGGGTAGGGCAGCGGTATACGCTCGCTTTTTCATTGGCTAGTACGTGGGAGCCCACTCTATTCATTAGGCCAAATTTCAAATATCTGGTAGTTTGAGCCGGGATTCCACCAGGAGCAGTCGCTATCTGTGATGTGGGGACCCAAAAATGCTATTCCGTAATATATTGTTCTCTGGACAACAGGTACCACTTTAAAACATACTTTAATGTTGTGGTGGTGAACGAAAGAGAAGAATATAAGAGTATTTTATGAAGAAAATGTGAAGGTGAAAACAGAACTTCTGTGTGCAAGTATTCTGAATACTGCTTCTTCAACCTTGACAGGTCTTCCACGCTGTATACTCCAAGTGCATATCATTCCCCTGTTGTGACTGGGTGCGTATGCTTGATGATTGTAAATTACACTCATTGCAAATTCGCAAACCCTTTGTGCATTCTTAATGCCTAGCGTGACTCATTCTTAACCCAACTGTACACTGCTCTTGCGAGTTAACATTTGGCAGTCTGGATTGGAATGTGTGATGTAAACATGTATAAGTTTCTTTGTAAATGCTGAGAATGTTGGAGTGAGTGAGCTGGTGATTTGATAAGTAGCCTCTCACATTAGTAGAAAGAAAGATGCTTCAGTATCCATATGTGAGCAGGACGTGTATGGCCAGAATTGCAAAGTTCCTGTGATGCCTGGTGGCTATATTACGCTCAAGAGAATTAATACAATTTCTCTCTGAAGTATTACACTGGTACCTCTACTGTTGGTTGGTTCATATAAACTACTTCCTAAAAGGACAATAGGTGTGTGAACCTGTGTCTTAGTCGGCTGAATATAATGTACGGCTCATGCAAATTTACAAGGACTAAACATGTTTTCCCCATATGTGCTTTGGTACATATGAGAACAATTGCTTATGCAATTTGGATTCTTTTACCTACTGTAGTAGATATGGACATTACTCAGTGGGGAAAGAACACATGATGATGATGATGATGATGATGATGTACTTGTGAGCTAAGTCTGGTCTGAAAGGGGTGAGGTCTGGCATTGCTGTGTGAGTGGGTATGGAATAGGACATTCATGCACCAACATCACAACCATTGGAAAGGATGTCTGATCTGCTAATTGGGTAAATGTGATTAGTTTAATACATATTGCATATTGCAGTTGTAAATGCCTATTTTCCATTTTCCTCAACATGCCTGTTCATGTTGCTGATTCACAATGCCTGTGTCATGTTGCTATGTCACAATGCTTGCTCATGCTGCTTGCCTTATAGTGCTTGCTTTACTGTGTCTGTTCCTCATTGTGCCCAGGTCTACTGTGGTTTAAACATTGTAAGAAATTAGACTTAGAAAATGCTTGTAATTGTGTAAGCTACCCCTGTCTCAGCATATAGGCTTGTGATTACCACAGATAAGGGTGAATAAAGAAAACATCACCCACAGTACATCAGAGTGAAATACACTTCATTATCAACCAGGAGAGGTGTGCTTGGTCAACACCCTCCCTTACCTCCCCATCTCCATCTGTGTATGTTGATTTATGATAACATTTTCTTTTAACAAATGTAAAGAGATGTTGTGCCATTTTGTATATCAACAGAGAACAAAGGATGGTGGAGAGGCCTTCATATATCATCTGGGACAACTAACCAGGAGTCCCAGATCCAGAACTAACTCCCTATAAGTGTAATCCAGGGATAATCACAGAAGAACACAGGCTGAGTTGCCAGCCTTTATTTTCATGACATACCGTGGCCCAAGTCAACTGAAAGTAACTGTTTTAAACAGAAAGCAGGATAGGTCGACATTGGTGAACCTGTCTTGGTGCACAGTGAACCATGCTTTAATAAAGAAGACCCCTGTCTACAGTTTGTCTTGGTCAGGCTCATGGAAAGTAAACCTGTGCCCCAATGGAACACTTATCCTCCTAGAATCCAAAATGCAGGAATTTCTTGGAGGCTTTTAACTGCTGAATGAAAATGGGGAGACAAACAGTTCTGAAGAATCCATTAATGTGATTATTATAGTGATCAGGACAGTGATCATTAATTATATCAGTGTCATCTGAGAATGAAAAGCAAGTCTCTGGTTGTTAACCCCATTCAAGAAAACTGGTGAAATGACTATAGCAGTGGATTGTTTATCTAGGACTTATCTTGGATAATACACAGTATGGTGCTCACACAGTGATGTTAAATGAGACTTGAAGAGTAGGTGAGGTTAGACTGGCTAAGTGAGGTGCTGTAATATATTGGACTTTGTTCATAATTCTGGGTCTCTTCAGCAAGTCATGATCTGCATGTACCAAGAATACATCTCCCAATGTCAGGAGAGTGATATCCTCAACCATTTGAAGTACCCCAGTGTCAGCTTTCACAGACAGTCTGGTCACAGTGAGATTCAGTACCATATCATCATCCCAACTTCTGATCTCAAGAGGAATGATCTGCCATGGGACTTATTACAGGAAGTCTGCTACCTGGAGCTTTCCCAACATCAATTGCTGATGATAACAGGATGCAACTGACCCAGATCAGTGGTTCCTTCCTTAAGTTTCCCATAAATAGGATTTTATAAAATTCCCAAGAGACAGGAAGTGATGATAGATACTGTAAATGAGTGGTGTAGTTAGAGATTAGAGAGGAGGATGAGAGTATATTGATCGGTTGGTGGAGTAATTAGGAGTTGTTGTATCATGTTTATCTGCATGCATGTTCGGCATATTAGTACATTATGCATGTATTTTTTTGAAGTGTTGACATGGCAAAATGATGAACCATTGGTCTTCACTAAATAAAGAGTATTAATGAACCAGTGTTTTAAGTACATGTCCCCAGTGAATGTCTTGTACAGTTGCTGTCAAGTATTGTCTCTGGTGAATGTCTTAAGTTACTGTGGTTGGTTACAGATATTGTGAAAAGTCCTGTATAGATGTTGTCAAGTATCTCTCATGATGTATGTCTTGTACAATGGCTGGTGTACACAATTCCTTGTGAATGTATGTCCCACTTTTGTCAAGAACCTGTCATGTAGATGTCTTGTTCAACAGATGTTATGTACAGTTATGTTATGTTATGTTGAGTTTGTCTACTGGAATAAAATCCTAAAGTCCTAAAGTCTAATTGGACGACTGATATAGGTCACACTGACAAAACACAAGAAGGGAAGATCTAATGTGATGGACGAATAGCAAACTGACAACCTGATAATGAGTGAATTGGATCCTCAGTTGTACAGGGGCGAATAGTCCAGATCTCCTTTTGGTCTTGAGGGAAACTTTTTCTTCTTTTATAAATCTCTGTGTAGATACTTGGTAGTCTCACAGTGGGAGTTCAGAGCCAAGGGAAAAATGGTTCTCCAAAAGGGCTATGTGGGAATGATTATCTATCTCATTTGAGAGACCTCTAGACAAAAACGTGCAAAATCATATCCTTTATCTTGTATATTTATTATTCAAGATATATCTCCAGAGAACACTACTAATTAGGTCCTGTCTCAATCTAATTTGTCACACATTTGAAAGGCTTCTCACCAGTATGTGTTCTAATGTGTCTTATTAGACTTGATCTATAAGTAAATGATGCTCCACACACATCACATGTAAATGGCTTCTCACCGGTATGTGTTCTAATGTGTCGTTTTAGATGTGAACGCCTAGTAAATGATGCTCCACACACATTACATTTGAAAGGCTCCTCACCAGTATGTGTTCTAATGTGGTAATTTAGCGTAGATCTATGAGTAAATGATGCTCCACACACATCACATTTGTAACGCTTCTCACCAGTATGTATTCTAATGTGTTCTTTTAGATGTGAACGACTGGTAATTGATGTTCCACACACATCACATTTGTAAGGCTTCTCACCAGTATGTGTTCTAATGTGTTTTTTTAGATTTGAACGACTAGTAAATGATGCTCCACATACATCACATTTGAATGACTCACCAGTATGTGTTTCAATGTATCGTTTTAGACTTGAACACATAGTAAATGATGCTCCACAGAAATCACATTTGAATGGCTTCTCACCAGTATGTTTTCTTTTGTATGGTTCTAGACTTGATTTATCAGTAAATGGTGCTCCACACACATCACATTTGTAAGGCTTCTCACCAGTATGTGTTCTAATGTGTTGTTTTAGATGTGAGTGTCTAGTAAATGATGCTCCACACACAAGACATTTGAAAGGCTTCTCACCAGTATGTGTTGTAATGTGTCTTTTTAGACTTGAACTATCAGTAAATGATGCTCCACACACATCACATGTAAACGGCTTCTCACCAGTATGTGTTCTAATGTGTCGTTTTAGATGTGAGCGACAAGTAAATGATGCCCCACACACATCACATTTAAAAGACTTCTCACCAGTATGTGTTCTACTGTGTTGTTTTAGATGTGAACGACTAATAAATGATGCTCCACACACATGACATTTGAAAGGCTTCTCATCAGTATGTGTTCTTTTGTGTGGTTCTAGACTTGATTTATCAGTAAATGAAGCTCCACAATCATCACATTTGTAAGGCTTCTCTCCAGTATGTTTCATTAAATGTTTTATTATATTACACCTATTAGCAAATGAAGCTCCACAATCATCACATTTGTGTGGCTTCTCTCCAGTATGTTTCATTAAATGTCGTATTATACTATAACTATAGGCAAATGAAGCTCCACAATCATCACATTTGTAAGGCTTCTCTCCAGTATGTTTAAATAAATGTTGTACTATACTACACCTATAGGCAAATGAAGCTCCACAATCATCACATTTGTAAGGCTTCTCACCAGTATGTCTTCTTTTGTGTTTTTGAAGATTTGAAAATAAAGTAAATGATACTCCACATACTTCACAATTGTAAAACCTTTCACCAGTATGTATTCTCCTATGTTGTATTAGACTATCATTATTAGCAAATAGAGCTCCATAAATATCCCATTTGTATGGTTTCACTTCAGTATGCATACTCTTACTATTTGCTTTGGAATGTTGATAATATAAAGTGCCACACTGTCTTGAAAATATAAAATCACAATTATTTGATATAGTTGTGCCAAATAATCTAATTTGCTAACATTTTAGTTCCTTATCATTCAGTAAATAATTAGTAATACAACAAACAATGTTATACTTGTAAGAAAAGCAAATTATATACAATCATACTTTAACATCAGCATCTGGTTTTGTTTCTCCTTTAATGAATGCAGGAAATGTTGACTCCTTTGTTTTCATCTGAGAAACATAAATGATAAAGGATGCTAAAACTGTGTTTAAAATGTTACTGCTGTGAAGACATAAATAAGGATGTTTAGCATGCCAGAATATCTAAGCTAGCAAGAACCAGAAAGAAAACATCACTTCCTAGAACATTAAATATACAAGGTGTGGTTGAGAAGTTTGGCACTTTTGTATGAAGCAGTCGGGGCATGTGGCTGGAAATTTAATCATTCTCAAGGTGAGGCACTTCTTCCATGTCTTCTTCACCAATCTGATGCCTTGATTGTAGAACTGGCCTGCCTGGGTTCAGAACTATATCTCTAGTTCAGTCATCAAGCCCTGGATGTTAGAAGAAAGATATCCATGAAACAGACTCTTCATGTTTGGAAACAGGAAGAAGTCCAGTGAGTGTGGTGGGTGTGGCATGATGCCATACCTGCTCTGCTGGGCACATTATCCAAAAGCAGACAAATATCTCTGGACACTTCTGAAGAAAATCTTTGGAAGTATGTGGACAGCTTGTTTCCAAATATGAAGAATCTGTTTTGGTGGTGTAATTTCTCAAATGACTAGGACTTTGTTACTAAATTGGTGAAGATGAGACAAGAGAAGTGTACTGCTTTGGGGAGTGAATACATAGAGAAGGACTGCATACCACTTTCCTGGTGCATGCCTTGACTTCTTCATACTAAAGTGCAAAACTGTAGGACCTCCGTTGATTTATGGTGTGTTCATTATATTATATCTAGTCAGCTTGGCTCTTAGCTCCATTATTAATTCTACCTTCCTCTGTATTCTCTTCATCTATGACAATCTACTGAAGGTTAATAAAGAACATTTTATTTTCTCAAGTAAATGTAACAGAAGAACAAATACCGTTATGAATATATTACAACGATGTTTTTAAAAAAGACAAAGAAATGGCAATAATAAACTGAAGATAAACATGGGCTGTCGTGGTTCACCATCTCACAAGATCACCAGAGTTGTTGATCAGGCCTGGGTTCTTATCACCATTTATCATGTGGTCAAGTCATCCAGGTGTTTGCAACAGGTATTTACCAGGACTTGTAACATGTGGAAATATCAATGGAAGAAGAGACAGAGGAAGACAGGAAGAAAATATTCTTGACAGCCTCTCATCATAGCAAGGAAGGATATAAGAACATGCATTATTCTGATAACACTTTTGCAGATATTGTGAGTTAGAGAGGCATGATTATCTACACTAGTTGGTATGTCACTTGATGCCGTTGATTTAATTGATTAGTTCACACTGTAGGACAAGGTTTCAGAATGTATCGTAATAGTTACAACATGTTTGTTTATGCTTCAAGATGGCTTGGAAATTCTAGTGAAAACTTGGTGCTTTACTAAACTACTGCATGGTGAAGTTACATTCATATCCTTTACAGGACATCGCAATTAACTACAGCATTTTTTTGGCGCTTTGTGATTTACAAGGCAATGTTAGTTCAGTAGTTTGCCATTGCTGTTTGAAAGGTCAATAAGGAATAGGTACTCAGTCACTTATCTAAAGGTCTGTGAAAATCACAAAGAGAAGTTCTAGATTCCTCCATCCTCCTGTTCCACAAGATTGGTGGTCTTCTGGTACACTGTGGTCTTAGAAAAGTATCTCCCCCACAGTACTCCAGGAGTTCTGTTTCTGCTTCATTAAGTCCCAAGAGAAGTTGAAACTTCATTACTACATTTTGTAAGAAATTATAGGATCTGCATACTAGACATTTAGATGGAAATAGGAGACACTTCTTCTTCTTTCATTTGCTTGAAATATGTCTGTAACTGCAATGTTATCTCTTGTATGAATTTAACTGTCTTTTAGTTCACTCAGTGGTCTATAGAAGTTATCTTCCACTGTCGTCTCTCTAGGCCAGAAGGTTTGCCTAGATATGTTATATTTTTGACAGTTTTGGAGTATGTGCTCTGCTGTCTGCGACGCCAATCCACATGTGCACATGTCTGATTCTCCAATCTTGAATTTTGTATACATGTGGTTGCGTAATCTATTGTGTCCTGTTCTGAAGCGCAGAATAATGACTTGTTCTACTCTGTCCCTAATGTGGTGGTCGTCTTTAGCAGGTTTTGGTGGCTTTCTGACTGATTTGATCATTCTTTTCTTTTAGTGGTATGTAACGGGCACATCAGGCTGTTCTTCTTTGCTCCTTCCTTAGCCAATTGATCAGCTCTGTCATTTCCGGGTACTCCACAGTGGGATGGTATCCACTGTATGGTGACCTTATGCTGACTGCTAAGTTCAGAAAGTAGTGTCCTTAGTACTGGCTATTTCCCAGACAGGAGCATCTGGAGTACTGATATTGCATCTGTCAAATAGTAGCATAAGTTGTGTACCATTGCTGGGATTTAGTAATTTCTCTGTTGCTATCTTGATTGCTTCAATTTTAGCATCATAGTTATGGCAGTACTTTCCTGTTGGTACTTTGGCCATATTATTTGGGTATTCTATGTACACTCCCGCTCCTTTATTTCAGACAGCATTTTGTGCTGACCCATCTGTGTAGACTCGGATCCAGAGGTCCTGTGGGTATTCTTCATCAAGGGAGCTGAGAGTGGCTATTCTGCACTGCACAATGTTCTGTTCTTTCTTGTCAAATATTCCTCTCACTTCTGTCTGGATTTGTAATGATAGTCTATGTTCCTCTTTCCATGGAGTTTGTTCTGGAATAGTTTTCAGGGGGATACCAACAGTGGACAGATAAATGGTTTCTCTGCAGTCATTTGGTCTGGTGGATAAAATTGCTTCTCTTCAACTGTCCCATAGCTAAGTTTTCAAATCTGTTCTTCATAAGGTGGCCTGGCAAGCTAAGGAACTTTTCTGATTGTATTAGCGTTTTTGTATCTCTGCGCTCTCTCAGTGCTTGTGTCCTCCCCATCTTCTTCATCTCCACTATAGGGGTTGATCTCATCCCTCCTGTGGTGGCTATAAGTGTTTGATTGTACACCTTGTCCAGCTCTTATATTGTAGCTTTTAATGCTGAACACCACACAGTTGACCTATATTCCAGATGCGGTCATATGCTCTGTTGATAAACTTTGCTACGTATTTTCCCCACTGGCTCCCCATGTGGTTCCACTTAGTTTTCTCAGGATAGCTATTTTTCTTCTGGCATTTGCTACTGCTTTATTGATGTGCTCACTCCATGTCAGCCTGTCATCAAATGTTACTCCAAGGTATATTGGTTCTTTATCTTCTTTTAGGGGTATTCTATTTATCTGGATGATCCCTGCCTTTTGTTTTGGAGAGAGGGTAAATAGAGTGGTGCTGCACTTGTCAGTGTTTATGCTGACACACCATCTATTTGCCTATGCAACTAATGCATCTACAGATATTTGTAGCAATGATGCATGTTCATTTGTGTCCCATAGAACCAGGTCATCAGCAGACGTCGCTGCTTTAATTCCATGCGGTAGTTTAGAAACAAGATCATTGATGAAGATTAGAAAGAGTATGGGGGACAAGACTCCACCCTAGTGAACACCGTGACGCAGTAGTACTTTCTTGCTCTTGAATCTGTCTATCTGTACTTGGGCTCTTCTGTTGCACAAGTATGCTTTCACCCATTTGTACATTCTTCCATTGACTTTATAGTTTCTCAGTTTCTTTATCAGACCTTTTTTCCAGACTTTGTCAAAGGCTTTCTTCAGATCTATCCATGCTGCAAGTACCAGCTTCTTCTCTTGGAATGCATCCTCAATTTCTTGAGAGAGGTAGGTTGTCTGATCTTCCATAGAGTAGTACTGCCTAAAGCCAGCCTGCTGTGGCACAAGGATGTTGTCCCTTTCAATGTACCACTGCAGTCTGTGATTGATGATCCGCTCCATTGTTTTGCAGAGACAGCTGGTGAGGCTAATTGGTCTGTAGCTGGAGGCATTGGAACTGTCTTTCTCTGATTTTAGGAGGGGTATCATGATTGCTTCTCTCTAGGCTTGTGGAACACTGCCTAAGATCCAACTGTTATTGAAGATCTGCAACAGCTTTGCTTTGGCCTCTGTTCCTAGGTTCCTGATCATTTCATTGGAGATACCATCAGCTCCTGGTGACTTTCTCATTTTCAGTTTTGATATTGCTAGCTCCAGTTTGCTGATTGTGATGGGTGCCTCCAGAACCTCATGTACTATTTCATTGTGTCCTATATGCCGCCTTTTCTCTCCAATCTCCTGTTGTTTCACTGGACTGATTTCCACGTTATCTTGTGCAGATAATTCCACAAAATGGTCAGCTGCTTGCTTTCCTGTTAAGATGTTTCTATCTTTACATAGTGTAATTTTTTAGTTTCTCCTGTACCCTCATCGTTAAGTTGTTTTATTAGCTTCCACAACTTCCTTGTGTCTCTTTCAAAGTACAGTGACTGATTTATCCTGCCAGCTTTTCCGTCTAGCCTGCAGCTTGGCCTTTTGAAATTTGGATTTTGCGTGCCGGTATTTATTGTGGTGCACTTGGCCTCTGCTTGCTTTCTACACACATGAAATCACCACACACAATCATTTTGTCTGTTAATGGTAGTGTGTCCAGTCCCAGTGGGCGGTCACTTGGACAGTAGTAATTGATCAGATGTAGATCTGAATTGTCTGTCTTAAGTGTAAGTGTTTGATACTCAGAACCTTCCATGTAAACTTCAATTTAGAAAGCAGTGATGTTATTTTTACAAGGGTCAGTATCCCACCTTTTCGCTTATTCTTTCGGTCAGATCGGTAACATTGGTAGCCTCTGATCTTGAAGGCTCTATTTTCACTGAGGTGAGTTTCTAGCAAGCAACATACATTTACTTTTTCTTGGTCCAAGATGTTTTCTAGCTCTATTTTTTTTTTTTTTTTTTGCTGACTCCCTCCGCATTCCAGTGCATTATTTGTAGTCTTTGTTTGGTATGGCCAGACACACTATTCTCAGGTCCCCTGGCTCCACAGGACATCTGAGAAGGACCTCCAGTAGTTGTGGTTGGACCCTTTTGAGGCATAGGGCCTGGCACTGCACCTGCCTGGGGGTCCACAGCAGGGAGAGCACCATAACATTTAGCAGTAGTCAATATATTTCATGGCGTGATTGTGTGGCATCCTGATTTCTGTGGTGCGCCCCCTGGCTGGTTTCCTCCGTCTTCAGCACCTTTCCTTTACTAGGCCAGACTGTGGTCTTACTTGAGTTTAGATGTGTAGGCGTGCACGCACGTGTCCGCACATGAATGTACGTGCATACACATCTAGAGTGTTCTGGTTATTTTTTTGCACCAGAGACTCGCTGCTGCCCCGTCTGTTAGTTACAACAGGTCCGCCACATGAAGGCCAGGAGTTGGACTTTTGCTGCAGAGGTGATGAATGCACGGGCCATGGGGTATTTTGCAAGGTTGGGCACTCACCCCAACACTGTGCCCCTGGCTACATAACAGCAACATTCGGAACCCAATAAGTGACACAAAACGAATCACCTCATCTCTGTCCAGTTTTGAAATGGTATCCCAGGGTAGGCATCAAGCAGGCTAAATTATGACAAGAGAAAAGATGTTCAAATGAAACATACTCACCCAATACTTGAGGCAATGTTAATCTTGCTGAATGACCTGTAGGTGTTAAGGCAAGTGGTAAACTCCTCATTCATTCACTATCAATTCCTCTCTCATGAAGTTTCTCTCAAGTTTCATAAGTACAGATATCTGTGGCTGTAAATGACACAGTAATATTTTTGATTGTGGAGGGATATGTTATTGTATTAAATACAGCATGTGCATGTACGTATCAAACAAACAACACAACTTTATTGTGACCCATCATGGAACTCTTTTGCTTTCTAACATTGTTGTTTCCTCCTCAATACAGTTTTTAATTTATTTATACAATACAATAGCATCTGCTAAATGCTGCCTTCTCTTTCAAACCTTTTGTACCAAGTTTATGAAAAATAACCACAAAATATGACTAGGAAGGTCAATGACAGGAAAACTACACAGAGAGACAAGTAAATGTTTTGAGCAAATTCTTTACCAACGAACAAATAATAAATATTAACAAAAAATATAATTTGGAAAAAAAAATACTCTAGTTCTGATCAGTTTTCCATCCTCAAATCTCATGTTAAGTATTCTTGTTTTTTTGTGTGGTTCTCTCTTTTTTATAATAAATTCAGACAAGGCATCGATTGTGTGGTATTCCCTGGATATCAGAATCATGAAGGCAGATGTCCCCTGTATTACATTGAATGGACATCCTCTCAGTGGAGAGAGTAATTTGAAGTACTTGGGAATCACCTTCGATACATGTATGTCTGTTAAGGATCATGTTCCATGTTTTTGGAGGCTTTGGTGGTGAAGTCTGGAAAGGGACTTAAAGCATCGAGGATGATGGTAGCAACCAGGGTAGACCAGAGGATGATTTACAGGCTCTTTCAGCAGTTAATAATTTCAGTCATTGAGTATGGTTTGGGGCTGCTGACAGTATCAAAGAGCCAGCTTGAAAGGATGGAGAGCATACAGAATGCAGCCATGTGGGTGATACTGGTGTGCACAAAGGACACACCAATTATATGCAAGAGGCATATCCTTGCACAACCAACAATTGCGGATAGGCATTGGGTTCTTCAAGCCAAATGATACCTGAGAGTTGCTGCAGTCAGAAATCACCTGCTGAATGAAGCCATGGATATGGTAAAGGGTCACAGACTTAGAAGAGGCAGATCCTGGATGACACAGGCAGAAATGTCTATCAGCCAGGTGTGTGAAATAGAGAACATCAATAATCATGAAAAATAGTGGGTAAAAGTCCCGGAAGATATGTTGGACTGGCACAAGCTAATAGTAACATTGGGTCATGAGTGCAGAGAATGTGCAGCGGGCCGCACAGAGCATGAGGTGCAATAACTGATACAGGGCAACACACATGAAGATAACTTAGTGATCTACAATGATGGGTCAATGGTGAGAGACAGATGTAGTGGCTGGTTTTCACTGCAAAGGATAATGGATGATGCTTGAAAAAGGAGAGTTTGGCGTATGAGACTATGACATCCAGCATGAGTAGGAGGTGAAAGCAGTAACAGCAGCTTTCTGATAGTTGGAGGAGACCACTACAACACACACTGTATTCATTATGGACTTATAGAGTGTGCTTACTAAGGTGGGGAAAAGAATGTTTCATGTGGAATAGCTTGTCTCGCATTAGAGGTTACAGATTGTGAGAATTGTATGGATTTTCTACCCTGGTCATGCAGGAGTGTGCGGGGGAATGAACAGGCTGATGTGCTGGCAGGGATTGCACCTCTTGGTGGTAGATTACCTATGGACAAGGGAGAGATAGTCAGGCACCTGTGGGATCAGGTGGAGAAAGCGGTGGAACAGATTGAGAACCTGTATGTGGAGAGAATCCATGGTGGGATGGGAATCCATGATGAGGGATCTGCAGGGGTTTTGAATGAACCTAAAAACTGAGAGGGAAAACCAGGAGAACGTTCAATCAGATAGCAGTTAGAACGATTAGCAGTATGACTCTTCACTGGCTGTTGAACGAGGGGACGGAGCATGTGTGGGAACGTCCTGAGTGCAGTGATGTAGTTTCTTAGCTCAGCTCACCAACTCTCTTTCTTGTCATCGATAAAGACTAATCAAAATGGTTGTTTTGTCCGTGTGTGTTCTTTCTTTTATTGAGCTTCATTTTCATATGCTGTGTTTATCTGAACACCAGTATTAGCTTGGCAGTAGCCAATCCATTTTTCCAATAACACTAGCGCAAGGAAGTTTTTTATTTTAAAGGTTCACTCGATGCGAACTGAAGTGTAGTCCATACACGTGCTACTTCACTCAATGTGAACTGAAGTATAGTCCATACATGTGCTACTTCACTCAATGTGAACTGAAGTGTAGTCCATACATGTGCTACTTCACTCGATGTGAACTGAAGTGTAGTCCATACATGTGCTACTTCACTCGATGTGAACTGAAGTGTAGTCCATACACGTGCTACTTCACTCGATGTGAACTGAAGTGTAGTCCATACACGTGCTACTTCACTCAATGTGAACTGAAGTGTAGTCCATACATGTGCTACTTTACTCAATGTGAACTAAAGTGTAGTCCATACATGTGCTACTTTACTCGATGTGAACTGAAGTGTGGTCCATACACTGTGGGTGAGCTCTCCCTGTTACCAGTGTCCCTTGCCATCAGGCAAACCAACTCCAACTTCGGAAGTACTTTGATTTATGTCCACAAGTCAAGGATGAGAAGTCAACACTTTAGAGCAACTGATCAGTGTAGGGGTTAAACCCGCAACCTCGGTATCAGCACAAAGGATGTTTAAGAACAAGCATTACTATTCATTCGGCCACGCTGACCCCTAGGCAAGTAAGTGAGACGACTATTCTTTTGTCTGGCAATGGTTTCACTAACTGTGATCAATGATGCTAATTATGAATAACAATATGAGCACAACGGTTGCAATTGTTTTTTCATGATAATTATTCATATAAACTCTACTATTCATTCTACTCTATTAATGATTAATCCTACGAAGAACACTGTTGAAAGTTAGTTAGTTAGTTAGTCCATAAGTGCTCAGATCCCCTCCTCAGCAAATCCTGCAGCCTGTAGTGGCTAATGACACCAGTTCTGTGTTGGTGTATCAATCTTCTTTGGCTTCCTGTGTAGCGTTCTTGTTTGGCCACACCTCTTTTAATTTGCTGTTCTCGCAGTCTGAAAATTGTTGTAGATTCACAGTCATCACTTTGTTCTCGCAAGTCTTACTTCTCGTAGAGCATTCACAATGTCAGCCTGGTCCATGACGCATCCGCCTTTCACAGTAGCCTAACCTGCGAGCTTGTCAGCCTGCTCATTTCCTTGTACTCCCACATGCCCTGGCATGAAAATGAAACTAATCTTTGCCAGCCGAGACCGCTCCAAAGACAACAACCACTCTCTTCAGATCCACCCCACCTCTATCCTCTTGAGCATGCTCATTGAGTCACTAAGGAAAATGCCCTAGTGAATGTCTGTGTTTCGAGCCATGTTATTGTTTTACTTACTGCCATGACTTCCAGAGTCAGGCTACTCGTGGTCTCAACAAAAGCACCAGAGTCCTCCTTCGCAATTTCTCCCTCCAGCCTGAGCCATAAAGGCCCATGAGCTTCTCACATGTTTGACGACCGACCCATCTGTGTAGATGACAGCATCACCATCTAACAAATTCTCGAAAATCAACGCCTGTACTTCTGCCTCCACAGCAGCTAGATGTTCTTGTCTGCATTTTCTGAGCAGTTGGATGCAAACTGAAAAGGATGTGCAGAAATCTGTTGGCACTTGTACCCACTCCTCGCCAGGTTCTAAGTCCTCAAGTGCACATACCTGTTGAAGAATGTCTTTGGCTTGACCCATCCACGACCTTCCTCTTTTTAACCTGCTGCCCTTAACCTTCCTAATTTCGCTATGCAGTTGATGTTGTGTGTTTGCGTAATCTCTGAGAAAGGCATGTGCTCTGCAAATTTGTATTTTGTCTTCAATGGTTGGAAAATCAAGAAGGTAGCGCATCGCCCTGCATGCTGTATCTCTTGTACATCCAAGAATAATGCGCATAGCTTCGTTCTGTATCCTTTCCATCCTTTCTATCTACTTATGGCTGAGAGTCTGAATCGCCATAGCATACTCCAAAACAGACACGACCAGCCCCTCATATAAAAGACATAGATAGCGCTGCTCACAGTTTTCTGCCGCCATCACCCGCATCGCTGCCAAACCCCGCTTGGCCTTTGTTATCACCTGGTCTATGTGCTCATTATAAGCAAGACTTCGATCAAAATGTATCCACAGGTAATTCATTTCCTGCATTCTTTCCACAGTCTCTGAACACAGATTTACCTTTGGTGTTGGAGTGTTAACAATATAATTATTCAAAGAGAACCATGTCACTGCTGCCTTTGTTAGGTTGACCATTTCCCCAACTTCAACACATCAAGTACTTATGCGATTGAGTTCGGTTTGTAGTTCCACAGCAACCTGATCTCTATCCTTACCCTGACGATATACTAAAACATCGTCAGCATATGACAGTGTCCTCCCCAGTCCAGTAATCTGCTCGCTGATGATTCTCACAGTGTAGGCGTTGAACAGCACCAGAGTTAATGCTGATCCCTCTGGTGGGCCAGGATATATTGTTGTTAGTTCCAAAGTCCAACTGCCACATCTGAAAACTACTTTCCATTGGAAGAGGGCTGCAGCTATCCAACAAAGGAGGAACGGACTTATCTTGAGTTCAAGAAGCTGAAACATTAAGAAATCCAATGGTACTCTGTTGTACGCATCCTCAAGATCAATCGCTGCAGCAAAGGTTTCAATGCCTGAGTGAAAACCTTCAAAGACGCCATGGGTAAAAATTGCTGCATTGGTCCAGGTTTCTCTTTTTCGACGGTATCCACCCAGGGTAGGTGGGAAAACACTTTGCCTCTCTAGCTGGCTTGATATTTTCCTGGCAATTACCTTCTCCAGCACTTGCCTATTGTATTCTACATGGTTATTACTAGATATCCCTGAACTTTTGTGTGGTCTTTGCCTGGCTTTGGCAAGGGAATCAGATAGCTATGTAACCACTCCTCCTTTATGTTAGTGCTCCTTTTTGTATGTCCTTTTCAGTTTGCATCCAACTAGACAGTAAATGCAGACAAGAAAATCCGGCTGCTGTTGAGGCTGAAGTAAAGGCTTTGATCTTCAAGAATTCTTTGTCATTTACACAGATGGGTTATTCATTCGACAGGTGAGAAGATCATGGGCTTTTACTGCTCAGGCCAGAGGGAGAATTGTGAAGGAGGACTCCGGTGCTTTTGCTTTGACCACAAGTAGCCTGATTATGGAAGTCATGGCAGTAAGTAAAGCAATAACATAGCTCAAGTCACAGACATTCACTCTGGCATATTTCCTTAGTGACTCAATGAGCATGCTCAAGAAGATAGAGATGGGGTGAATCCGAACAGTGTGGCTGCTGTCTCTGAAGGGGTCTGAGCTGGCAAAAATTAGTGTCATTTTCATGCCAGGGCATGCGATTGTATGAGGAAATGAGCAGGCTGACAAGCTTGCAGGTAAGGCTATTGTGGAAGGCGGACGAGCCATGGACCAGGCTGACATTCTGAATGCTCAACGAGAAGAAAGACTTTTGCGAGAACCAACTGATGACTGTGAATCTACAACCATGGCCAGACTGCGAGAACAGCAAATTAAAAGAGGGGTGGCCAAACAAGAACACTATGAGGGAAGCCAAAGAAGATTAATAAACCAACACAGAACTGGTGTCGTCAGTTGCTATACACTGTGGGATTTACTGGGGAAAGGATCCGAGCACTTATGGACTGAATGGTTCGATTGCAATGAGGATGGTCTGTAGACTAACCAACTAAACTGCTGATACGCTGACGATGAGATAGTGCCATTGTTTCCTACACAAATTAGTTTAGACTTTGAAGTCCACCATTGACTTTTCAATCAGAAATCAATCGTAATCTGACTAAACATAAAATTGCCCAGAAAATTAGCGGGGTGGGGGGTGGGGGGGGGGGGGGGGATGATCGCAGTTCCTACAAAAGACATGCAATTTTAAAATTCAAATGATGATGATCATCAATAACCGTACTGCAAATTCAGTATGGTATATTATTAACATGAATACATTATTAATATTTTATGATCTGGTTGGCTGTTGTTGAGGGGGAAACTACCTGTTCCATCCATCATGTACCATGCCAATAAGCGCGAGTGGTCGTAATTCGCCACTTCACTCGATCAACCGAGTCATGAATCAGCTCAGTTTTCTTGTCTAGACCATACCACATGATCAGACTATCCAAGTATTTACTTCTCTGTCGTCCACTTGTTCTCTTCCCCTCGATCTTGCCAGTTGTCACCCCCAGTTCACCAATTTATTTCAACAATTTATTTCTTCTCATAACATGCCCATAAAATTTTGATTGTCTACGTCTAATGTCTCCAATCAGTTTACGATCTTCATTTCTTGAAGGACTTGTTCATTTGTTTTTCTGTCTGTCCATGGTATTCTTTGCATTTTCCTCAGAAACCATATTTCCACAGTACTGACTTATGAGAGTTTGGAGCCGGTCGCTCAGAAAGTTGTGGCGTGCTGATGAGCGTAATCTAGTCTAGGAATCAACATACAGCTGAAAGATGCTGATGTTGACCGCAATATCCTGAAACAGGATGGAAACACGAAAAGAAAAAAAAATCAGATGTTTTTCACTCCTGTTTCACATCTATGTATGCCTATTCCTGCTAGTATTATTAATAAATAAAATACACTGAAATTATCGAATATCATTCCACTATTTAAGTGTCCTAAAATTAAATTAATAAAACTGACCTCAGAACTGTCGGCCTAACTGAGGCTCAAGTTGTTGTGAAGGTGATGTAATAAATGCCGAGATCTCCACGTCAAACAGCGGGCAGTTTTCACCGATAACATAAAGCGAATGCCGTTTTCACCAAAGTCGGTCACATAACTCTCCATCCATCATGTGCCATGCAGGGTTGCCAGTCTAGATGTTTTACATCCAGATCTAGAAGTTTTTGTTTTTTTTAACAGACGTCTAGATGTCGTTTTCTGACGTCTGGATGTTAGAGGTAATTCTAGATGTCTTTCATTTGGAATTGGATAATTTTCTAGATTTCACTTTTCTTTCGGTGTCATTTAATTATTCTGTCTAAAATATTTATTACCCATATTTTGTTTGGTCTGGACACGCGTAAATTATGGTAACTGCCATTATTAAACTTTGAAATTATTTGGGTCACCGCTCAACAATCTGACAACAAACCTGTAATGAGTAAAAGCGTGCATACATTATATTTATAATAACCTTATTTGAACTGTAAACTCACTGTGCTGCGAGTTATTGCTGTGATGCCGACTTGGTGATTCTTTTTCATCTAATTTTTTTTTTAAAAATAATTGCCCACCTTCATATGTGGCTTCCACTTTGAACAAATCTTTCAACATGCCAAAGGTAAAGCAATATGAACAAATATTTCGGAAAAAATGGCTGCAGGATGACATAATTAAAGACTGTGTGATGCCAGTTCACGGAGATGCGACTAAGGCCCCCTTTGTAAGTACTGAAAGTGCGAAATGAAAGCGAAAATACAAGACTTGATGAATCGTGCAGAGATTTAAAAAACATAAAAATGCAGTGCCATTTAGGGATTTTACACCGTTGACATTTGTTTTCAGAACTGTGAGAACTACACCGAGTAATGAATCATCAAAAGTTGAAGGATCTGTCGCAATGTTTTCAAGTTGTCAATATGAACAGCAAACAATTAGGTATATTTCACTCCTGCGAAACAAAGAGACATACTAAACACAGACACGATGCACATAGTTCACATACCTTACACCTTACAGGGAAATCCATTGTGCATTGATTGTAATTTTATGTGTACACAGGTGAAAACACACGACGTGTGACTTATCCAAAATCAAAAGCAATCAATACAAATATAAAATAAAATAATCAAAATAAAAAATACACACAATAGGACACAAGGCCGACGTTTCTATTCTAAGAATATTTGTCAAGGACCGGACAAATCAAATAGATAGCTGACAATGACAGCTGCTAGAGCAGAATGATGGTATGAGCCGGTTAAGGCGCTCTTTTGGCTACAAAGTTTACGTATAATTAGGCTGCCAGAGGGCCAGATAGGCTTCGGGTTGCCAAAGATATTTGAACAGTCCTATATGAATATATATACATAGCGGTGTTCAAAACAATGTTTTCCCGTAGTGAATTTGAATAACGAAGACAAGTTGTGTGATTTCTGCAGTATGTACCTGACGAGATGCAGCGAAATATGCTAGGCAATAAATCGTGCAATCTATTGTTTGTGTCTTCGTTATTCAAATATAGCGGTGTGTGGATAGTTAGGTATATATATAAACGGAGGACAGCATAGTTATAAACAGTGTAAACAGTTTGATACGAATAAATAGGGGCGTGTGGACAGTTATATATATATATATATATATATATATATATATATATATATATATATATATATATATATATATAATACTAGCTGACCCGGCCCGGCTTCGCCCAGTCCCTGGCAAGGAGCATCTCATTTAATTCATATTCGCCCCTGCTCCCGTTCCCGTTCCCAAAGCAGGGAGCATCTCATTTAATTCATATTCGGCCCTTGCTCCCGTTCCCGTTCCCAACAAAGACGACGCGGCCCGGCATGGCCTTGCCCCTGGCAGGGAACATCTCATTTAATTCATATTCGGCCCCAGCTCCCATTCCCGTTCCCAAAGTAGGGAGCATCTCATTTAAGGGAGAGTTTATACGGAGGTGGAGTCTGAATAAACAGAGTAGTTTATACATAGCTGAAGTTTGAATAAACGGAGTAGTTTATACATAGCTGTAGTATGAAGCTGTTTAAATATCAAGTATAATTTTCCAGATTGGTATCCCCAATAAAAATAATTGTGTCCCCATGCGAGTTAAAGAATTGTTAACTTGCGTTTCTGTACTCTTACTGTTTACAGGCATCCATCTTTGTGTACATTACCGACCTACTATTTCCTGCTATTTATGTCCTCGCCTCATAATTCCGGTCCAAGCTGACAGTAATATGCGTCGCCTCAGAAAGACATAATTAGGCAATTCAAACACCAGGCTTCCGACTTACTGGCCTGATGAATTAACAAATAAACAAGGAAATGCTACGCACATAAAGTGCAGGAAAACCTGGTATATGTTAAGCAGGTTGAAAAGAGAGAGGAGATAGATAGATAACGAAGCTAGTGTGAGAGACAGAGATATGAGAAAGATGTGTTGAAAGACATAAAAAAGTGATAACTTTTATATAATATAAATAAGATAATATAAGTGACAAAACATCTGTTCATAATCATAGTTCCTAATATTGTTTTTATTAAAAAGTCGCTTGCACCCAATTAATTGCTGAAAAATTAAAAAAAAAAAAAAAAGAGTATCTAGCAGGGAATCGAACCAACAGCTCCCGCTTATCAGGCAGAGACACTTACCACTGTGCTACTGAGGATATGATTTTCCAGTTCCAGTTCCAATTTTCAAAACAAAAATTCCAAATTCGTCCTCGTCTAACCTGCTTCATCAGCTGTGGTTATTATTGAGGATCGTGGTTTTTGTGGGTTTATTCACCCTAATTCTTGTCTTGTGAGTCCTATCTCGGACTGGTTATGTAACGTTTGTGTCTGTGACGTCAGCAGTGGTCGGCGGCTATCCTTTATGCTCTTCTGTTGTTATGGTTTTCTTTGTTGGTGTAGGCTCCTGGCTCGTCTGACTGCAGTCCTTATAAGGACTTTTTGTGATCACACTCCAGCTGGGGATCGGTCGGCGGCTGTCCTTTGTGCATGTTTCCTTTTGTTTTCGTTGTTGGTGCAGGCTCCAGGCTTGACTGGTTGCAGTCCTTAAAAGGACTTTTTATTTGGTATTCTGTCTCCTTTTTTGTGCATTTTCTGTAGGAGCTTTTCGACGTTTTCTTTTTCCTCCTTGGAGAAACAGTTTTCACTGTTGCGTTTGCGTATCTGCTGCCTAGCGTTTTCTTCCTCCGTGGTCAGCCATGGGACGATTTCACCGTCCTCGATATAGTACTCGAAGTCGGCCTCACAGTTGTAGTGTACTAATGGGTATATCATCGGTTTCCCCCGGAGTTTTTTAGGCTTCTTCTTTTCTTTTTCTTCCCAGCGCCTTCTGAATTCCTGGCGCTTGAGTTCCTCCTTGTCGACTGGGTATTCTGTGCCTCCTTCAGAGATCCGACGGTATAGTAGTTCCCTCTTGGGCGTTGTGGTTGCGCTGCTGGCTTTAGCTTGCTGTTCAGACTCGGTCTCTTGGGTTTCTTCTTGCGGTTTTTCTGTGAGTTCTTGTGTGGCTTCTGTTGGTTTGTTTTGAAAGAGTTCCATTTCAGCTCTATGCAGTTCTCTTTCGGTCTTGATAATTTGTAGGATTTCTTCGTTCTCCTTCTTTATCTCAGCCATGCGCTGAATCTCTTGTTTGATGTTGAGCTGGATTTCTTTCATG
>CAWUFQ010000447.1:0-57500 GCA_963921405.1 Cepaea hortensis
ACAATGTCTGTGTCTAACCATCCAAAGTGCTGATAATATTTCACAATGCCTGTGTCTAACCATTCAAAGTGCTGATAATATTTCACAATGTCTGTGTCTAACCATCCAAAGTGCTGATAATATTTCACAATGTCTGTGTCTAACCATCCAAAGTGCTGATAATATTTCACACATGTCTGTGTCTAACCATCCAAAGTGCTGATAATATTTCACAATGTCTGTGTCTAACCATTCAAAGTGCTGATAATATTTCACAATGTCTGTGTCTAACCATCCAAAGTGCTGATAATATTTCACAATGTCTGTGTCTAACCATCCAAAGTGCTGATAATATTTCACAATGTCTGTGTCTAACCATCCAAAGTGCTGATAATATTTCACAATGTCTGTGTCTAACCATCCAAAGTGCTGATAATATTTCACAATGTCTGTGTCTAACCATCCAAAGTGCTGATAATATTTCACAATGTCTGTGTCTAACCATCCAAAGTGCTGATAATATTTCACAATGTCTGTGTCTAACCATCCAAAGTGCTGATAATATTTCACAATGTCTGTGTCTAACCATCCAAAGTGCTGATAATATTTCACAATGTCTGTGTCTAACCATCCAAAGTGCTGATAATATTTCACAATGTCTGTGTCTAACCATCCAAAGTGCTGATAATATTTCACAATGTCTGTGTCTAACCATCCAAAGTGCTGATAATATTTCACAATGTCTGTGTCTAACCATCCAAAGTGCTGATAATATTTCACAATGTCTGTGTCTAACCATCCAAAGTGCTGATAATATTTCACAATGTCTGTGTCTAACCATCCAAAGTGCTGATAATATTTTCACAATGTCTGTGTCTAACCATCCAAAGTGCTGATAATATTTCACAATGTCTGTGTCTAACCATCCAAAGTGCTGATAATATTTCACAATGTCTGTGTCTAACCATCCAAAGTGCTGATAATATTTCACAATGTCTGTGTCTAACCATCCAAAGTGCTGATAATATTTCACAATGTCTGTGTCTAACCATCCAAAGTGCTGATAATATTTCACAATGTCTGTGTCTAACCATCCAAAGTGCTGATAATATTTCACAATGTCTGTGTCTAACCATCCAAAGTGCTGATAATATTTCACAATGTCTGTGTCTAACCATCCAAAGTGCTGATAATATTTCACAATGTCTGTGTCTAACCATCCAAAGTGCTGATAATATTTCACAATGTCTGTGTCTAACCATCCAAAGTGCTGATAATATTTCACAACTGTCTGTGTCTAACCATCCAAAGTGCTGATAATATTTCACAATGTCTGTGTCTAACCATCCAAAGTGCTGATAATATTTCACAATGTCTGTGTCTAACCATCCAAAGTGCTGATAATATTTCACAATGTCTGTGTCTAACCATCCAAAGTGCTGATAATATTTCACAATGTCTGTGTCTAACCATCCAAAGTGCTGATAATATTTCACAATGTCTGTGTCTAACCATCCAAAGTGCTGATAATATTTCACAATGTCCTGTGTCTAACCATCCAAAGTGCTGATAATATTTCACAATGTCTGTGTCTAACCATCCAAAGTGCTGATAATATTTCACAATGTCTGTGTCTAACCATCCAAAGTGCTGATAATATTTCACAATGTCTGTGTCTAACCATCCAAAGTGCTGATAATATTTCACACTGCCTGTGTCTAACCATCCAAAGTGCTGATAATATTTCACAATGTCTGTGTCTAACCATCCAAAGTGCTGATAATATTTCACAATGTCTGTGTCTAACCATCCAAAGTGCTGATAATATTTCACAATGTCTGTGTCTAACCATCCAAAGTGCTGATAATATTTCACAATGTCTGTGTCTAACAATCCAAAGTGCTGATAATATTTCACAATGTCTGTGTCTAACCATCCAAAGTGCTGATAATATTTCACAATGTCTGTGTCTAACCATCCAAAGTGCTGATAATATTTCACAATGTCTGTGTCTAACCATCCAAAGTGCTGATAATATTTCACAATGTCTGTGTCTAACCATCCAAAGTGCTGATAATATTTCACAATGTCTGTGTCTAACCATCCAAAGTGCTGATAATATTTCACAATGCCTGTGTCCAACCATCCAAAGTGCTGATAATATTTCACAATGTCTGTGTCTAACCATCCAAAGTGCTGATAATATTTCACAATGTCTGTGTCTAACCATCCAAAGTGCTGATAATATTTCACAATGTCTGTGTCTAACCATCCAAAGTGCTGATAATATTTCACAATGTCTGTGTCTAACCATCCAAAGTGCTGATAATATTTCACACTGCCTGTGTCTAACCATCCAAAGTGCTGATAATATTTCACAATGTCTGTGTATAACCATTCAAAGTGCTGATAATATTTCACAATGTCTGTGTCTAACCATCCAAAGTGCTGATAATATTTCACAATGTCTGTGTCTAACCATCCAAAGTGCTGATAATATTTCACAATGCCTGTGTCTAACCATCCAAAGTGCTGATAATATTTCACAATGTCTGTGTCTAACCATCCAAAGTGCTGATAATATTTCACATTGCCTGTGTCTAACCATCCAAAGTGCTGATAATATTTCACAATGTCTGTGTCTAACCATCCAAAGTGCTGATAATATTTCACAATGTCTGTGTCTAACCATCCAAAGTGCTGATAATATTTCACAATGCCTGTGTCTAACCATCCAAAGTGCTGATAATATTTCACAATGTCTGTGTCTAACCATCCAAAGTGCTGATAATATTTCACAATGTCTGTGTCTAACCATTCAAAGTGCTGATAATATTTCACAATGTCTGTGTCTAACCATCCAAAGTGCTGATAATATTTCACAATGTCTGTGTCTAACCATCCAAAGTGCTGATAATATTTCACAATGTCTGTGTCTAACCATCCAAAGTGCTGATAATATTTCACAATGTCTGTGTCTAACCATCCAAAGTGCTGATAATATTTCAGAATGCATGTGTCTAACCATCCAAAGTGCTGATAATATTTCACAATGTCTGTGTCTAACCATCCAAAGTGCTGATAATATTTCACAATGTCTGTGTCTAACCATCCAAAGTGCTGATAATATTTCACAATGCCTGTGTCTAACCATCCAAAGTGCTGATAATATTTCACAATGTCTGTGTTTAACCATCCAAAGTGCTGATAATATTTCACAATGTCTGTGTCTAACCATCCAAAGTGCTGATAATATTTCACAATGCCTGTGTCTAACCATCCAAAGTGCTGATAATATTTCACAATGTCTGTGTCTAACCATCCAAAGTGCTGATAATATTTCACAATGTCTATGTCTAACAATCCAAAGTGCTGATAATATTTCACAATGTCTGTGTCTAACCATCCAAAGTGCTGATAATATTTCACACTGCCTGTGTCTAACCATCCAAAGTGCTGATAATATTTCACAATGTCTGTGTCTAACCATCCAAAGTGCTGATAATATTTCACAATGTCTGTGTCTAACCATCCAAAGTGCTGATAATATTTTACAATGTCTGTGTCTAACAATCCAAAGTGCTGATAATATTTCACAATGTCTGTGTCTAACCATCCAAAGTGCTGATAATATTTCACAATGTCTGTGTCTAACCATCCAAAGTGCTGATAATATTTCACAATGTCTGTGTCTAACCATCCAAAGTGCTGATAATATTTCACAATGTCTGTGTCTAACCATCCAAAGTGCTGATAATATTTCACAATGTCTGTGTCTAACCATCCAAAGTGCTGATAATATTTCACAATGCCTGTGTCTAACCATCCAAAGTGCTGATAATATTTCACAATGTCTGTGTCTAACCATCCAAAGTGCTGATAATATTTCACAATGTCTGTGTCTAACCATCCAAAGTGCTGATAATATTTCACAATGTCTGTGTCTAACCATCCAAAGTGCTGATAATATTTCACAATGTCTGTGTCTAACCATCCAAAGTGCTGATAATATTTCACAATGTCTGTGTCTAACCATCCAAAGTGCTGATAATATTTCACAATGTCTGTGTCTAACCATCCAAAGTGCTGATAATATTTCACAATGCCTGTGTCTAACCATCCAAAGTGCTGATAATATTTCACAATGTCTGTGTCTAACCATCCAAAGTGCTGATAATATTTCACAATGTCTGTGTCTAACCATCCAAAGTGCTGATAATATTTCACAATGCCTGTGTCTAACCATTCAAAGTGCTGATAATATTTCACAATGTCTGTGTCTAACCATCCAAAGTGCTGATAATATTTCACAATGTCTGTGTCTAACCATCCAAAGTGCTGATAATATTTCACAATGCCTGTGTCTAACCATCCAAAGTGCTGATAATATTTCACAATGTCTGTGTCTAACCATCCAAAGTGCTGATAATATTTCACAATGTCTATGTCTAACAATCCAAAGTGCTGATAATATTTCACAATGTCTGTGTCTAACCATCCAAAGTGCTGATAATATTTCACACTGCCTGTGTCTAACCATCCAAAGTGCTGATAATATTTCACAATGTCTGTGTCTAACCATCCAAAGTGCTGATAATATTTCACAATGTCTGTGTCTAACCATCCAAAGTGCTGATAATATTTCACAATGTCTGTGTCTAACCATCCAAAGTGCTGATAATATTTCACAATGTCTGTGTCTAACAATCCAAAGTGCTGATAATATTTCACAATGTCTGTGTCTAACCATCCAAAGTGCTGATAATATTTCACAATGTCTGTGTCTAACCATCCAAAGTGCTGATAATATTTCACAATGTCTGTGTCTAACCATCCAAAGTGCTGATAATATTTCACAATGTCTGTGTCTAACCATCCAAAGTGCTGATAATATTTCACAATGTCTGTGTCTAACCATCCAAAGTGCTGATAATATTTCACAATGTCTGTGTCTAACCATCCAAAGTGCTGATAATATTTCACAATGTCTGTGTCTAACCATCCAAAGTGCTGATAATATTTCACAATGTCTGTGTCTAACCATCCAAAGTGCTGATAATATTTCACAATGTCTGTGTCTAACCATCCAAAGTGCTGATAATATTTCACAATGTCTGTGTCTAACCATCCAAAGTGCTGATACTATTTCACAATGTCTGTGTCTAACCATCCAAAGTGCTGATAATATTTCACAATGTCTGTGTCTAACCATCCAAAGTGCTGATAATATTTCACAATGTCTGTGTCTAACCATCCAAAGTGCTGATAATATTTCACAATGTCTGTGTCTAACCATCCAAAGTGTTGATAATATTTCACACTGCCTGTGTCTAACCATCCAAAGTGCTGATAATATTTCACAATGTCTGTGTCTAACCATCCAAAGTGCTGATAATATTTCACAATGTCTGTGTCTAACCATCCAAAGTGCTGATAATATTTCACAATGTCTGTGTCTAACCATCCAAAGTGCTGATAATATTTCACAATGTCTGTGTCTAACCATCCAAAGTGCTGATAATATTTCAAACTGTCTGTGTCTAACCATCCAAAGTGCTGATAATATTTCACAATGTCTGTGTCTAACCATCCAAAGTGCTGATAATATTTCACAATGTCTGTGTCTAACCATCCAAAGTGCTGATAATATTTCACAATGTCTGTGTCTAACCATCCAAAGTGCTGATAATATTTCACAATGTCTGTGTCTAACCATCCAAAGTGCTGATAATATTTCACAATGTCTGTGTCTAACCATCCAAAGTGCTGATAATATTTCAAACTGTCTGTGTCTAACCATCCAAAGTGCTGATAATATTTCACAATGTCTGTGTCTAACCATTCAAAGTGCTGATAATATTTCACACTGCCTGTGTCTAACCATCCAAAGTGCTGATAATATTTCACAGTGTCTGTGTCTAACCATCCAAAGTGCTGATAATATTTCACAGTGTCTGTGTCTAACCATCCAAAGTGCTGATAATATTTCACAATGTCTGTGTCTAACCATCCAAAGTGCTGATAATATTTCACAATGTCTGTGTCTAACCATCCAAAGTGCTGATAATATTTCACAATGTCTGTGTCTAACCATCCAAAGTGCTGATAATATTTCACAATGTCTGTGTCTAACCATCCAAAGTGCTGATAATATTTCTCAATGTCTGTGTCTAACCATCCAAAGTGCTGATAATATTTCACAATGTCTGTGTCTAACCATCCAAAGTGCTGATAATATTTCACAATGTCTGTGTCTAACCATCCAAAGTGCTGATAATATTTCACAATGTCTGTGTCTAACCATCCAAAGTGCTGATAATATTTCACAATGTCTGTGTCTAACCATCCAAAGTGCTGATAATATTTCACAATGTCTGTGTCTAACCATCCAAAGTGCTGATAATATTTCACAATGTCTGTGTCTAACCATCCAAAGTGCTGATAATATTTCACAATGTCTGTGTCTAACCATCCAAAGTGCTGATAATATTTCACAATGTCTGTGTCTAACCATCCAAAGTGCTGAAATATTTCACAATTTCTGTGTCTAACCATCCAAAGTGCTGATAATATTTCACAATGTCTGTGTCTAACCATCCAAAGTGCTGATAATATTTCACAATGTCTGTGTCTAACCATCCAAAGTGCTGATAATATTTCACAATGTCTGTGTCTAACCATCCAAAGTGCTGATAATATTTCACAATGTCTGTGTCTAACCATCCAAAGTGCTGATAATATTTCACAATGTCTGTGTCTAACCATCCAAAGTGCTGATAATATTTCACAATGTCTGTGTCTAACCATCCAAAGTGCTGATAATATTCACTGTCAACTTGCTCTCCCCACCGACAACAATCACAGTGGCATATAACTGTTGTCTGTGTCTTTCTTGTTGTTGTCAAGTATAATACATTCTCAGCTTGATTCTTTTGTTTTGAAACTTCTTTTATGATAGTAGCCTTATTTTTCTAAATGTTTCTGTCTAAATTACAAGGGAACAAACTCATTATATCTTGCACGAAGTGATTGAGAAAAACCGCGAACTTCACTCAAGGCTTCGCGCAATTAGAAATTATCAAATTGGAAATATAGGTATTCATCCTGCATTGAATATATTTAGAGAAAACAAACACAATGGTTCAGGAATTTTGTGACAATACAGCCCGGTCAATTACTGCCTCTTGCCTTTAGCCAAAAAAGCTTTAGTTATAGAGCTAAGGCCAGACCAATAATCAATTAATGGGTGTTTGTAAAGTCTCATTACAATTTGTATTTAGAAAAAAATCTGAAACATGAAGTACATGATGTTATCAAAAAATATGCTAAACAGTCCATCACCAAGCAGTATGCATAGAATGCCTGTCGTCTGCTGGAGTAATTATTTGCACTCCAAACAGAATGGAGTTATCGACTGAAGAAATAATTGTTTGTATTTTGTTTTCAAATTTGTTCCACATACAAAGTGTAGTGAGGCTTTATAAACACCCAGTAAATATATTCTAACTTGGGTATGCTACCAATAGGAATAATATACAAGGCAAGACTACACAAGGGTATACAACACAAGAGTATACTACACAATGTGATACAGTACACAGAGGTATACTACACAAAACATACAGTACACAAGAGTTATATCAAAACGGGGTATACTTCACAAGAATATTCTACACAAGGGGTATATTACACAAGAGTATACTACAAACGGATATAGTACACAACAGTAAACTACAAAACAATATACTACGTAAGAGATAATGTACACAATTGTACACTCCACAAGAGTATACTCGTCATCATCATGTGCCAAGCCTGTAAGTGTGGGCGGTCATGATTCACCATCATACATGGCCACCAGAGTCATGGATCAGCTCTGTGTTCTTGTCCCGACCATTCCGTGTGATCAAGCCATCCAGATATTTACATGGATCAGCTCCGTGTTCTTGTCCCGACCATTCCATGTGATCAAGCCATCCAGATATTTACATGGATCAGCTCCGTGTTCTTGTCCCGACCATTCCGTGTGATCAAGCCATCCAGATATTTACATGGATCAGCTCCGTGTTCTTGTCCCGACCATTCCGTGTGATCAAGCCATCCAGATATTTACATGGATCAGCTCCGTGTTCTTGTCCCGACCATTCCATGTGATCAAGCCATCCAGATATTTACATGGATCAGCTCCGTGTTCTTGTCCCGACCATTCCGTGTGATCAAGCCACCCAGATATTTACATGGATCAGCTCCGTGTTCTTGTCCGACCATTCCATGTGATCAAGCCACCCAGATATTTACATGGATCAGCTCCGTGTTCTTGTCCGACCATTCCATGTGATCAAGCCATCAAGATATTTACATGGATCATCTCTGTGTTCTTGTCCGACCATTCCATGTGATCAAGCCACCCAGATATTTACATGGATCAGCTCTGTGTTCTTGTCCGACCATTCCATGTGATCAAGCCACCCAGATATTTACATGGATCAGCTCTGTGTTCTTGTCCCGACCATTCCATGTGATCAAGCCACCCAGATATTTACATGGATCAGCTCTGTGTTCTTGTCCCGACCATTCCATGTGATCAAGCCACCCAGATATTAACATGGATCAGCTCTGTGTTCTTGTCCCGACCATTCCATGTGATCAAGCCACCCAGATATTTACATGGATCAGCTCTGTGTTCTTGTCCCGACCATTCCATGTGATCAAGCCATCTAGATATTTACATGGATCAGCTCCGTGTTCTTGTCCCGACCATTCCATGTGATCAAGCCATCCAGATATTTACATGGATCAGCTCCGTGTTCTTGTCCCGACCATTCCATGTGATCAAGCCACCCAGATATTTACATGGATCAGCTCTGTGTTCTTGTCCCGACCATTCCTTGTGATCAAGCCACCCAGATATTTACATGGATCAGCTCCGTGTTCTTGTCCCGACCATTCCATGTGATCAAGCCATCCATATATTTACATGGATCAGCTCCGTGTTCTTGTCCCGATCATTCCATGTGATCAAGCCATCCAGATATTTACATGGATCAGCTCCGTGTTCTTGTCCCGACCATTCCATGTGATCAAGCCACCCAGATATTTACATGGATCAGCTCTGTGTTCTTGTCCCGACCATTCCATGTGATCAAGCCACCCAGATATTTACATGGATCAGCTCTGTGTTCTTGTCCTGACCATTCCATGTGATCAAGCCATCCAGATATTTACATGGATCAGCTCCGTGTTCTTGTCCCGACCATTCCATGTGATCAAGCCATCCAGATATTTACATGGATCAGCTCCGTGTTCTTATCCCGACCATTCCATGTGATCAAGCCATCCAGATATTTACATGGATCAGTTCCGTGTTCTTGTCCCGACCATTCCATGTGATCAAGCCACCCAGATATTTACATGGATCAGCTCCGTGTTCTTGTCCCGACCATTCCATGTGATCAAGCCACCCAGATATTTACATGGATCAGCTCCGTGTTCTTGTCCCGACCATTCCATGTGATCAAGCCACCCAGATATTTACATGGATCGGCTCCGTGTTCTTGTCCCGACCATTCCATGTGATCAAGCCATCCATATATTTACATGGATCAGCTCCGTGTTCTTGTCCCGACCATTCCATGTGATCAAGCCACCCAGATATTTACATGGATCAGCTCCGTGTTCTTGTCCCGACCATTCCATGTGATCAAGCCACCCAGATATTTACATGGATCAGCTCCGTGTTCTTGTCCCGACCATTCCATGTGATCAAGCCATCCATATATTTACATGGATCAGCTCCGTGTTCTTGTCCGACCATTCCATGTGATCAAGCCACCCAGATATTTACATGGATCAGCTTTGTGTTCTTGTCCCGACCATTCCATGTGATCAAGCCACCCAGATATTTACATGGATCAGCTCTGTGTTCTTGTCCCGACCATTCCATGTGATCAAGCCACCCAGATATTTACATGGATCAGCTCTGTGTTCTTGTCCAACCATTCCGTGTGATCAAGCCACCCAGATATTTACATGGATCAGCTCTGTGTTCCTGTCCCGACCATTCCATGTGATCAAGCCACCCAGATATTTACATGGATCAGCTCTGTGTTCTTGTCCGACCATTCCATGTGATCAAGCCATCCAGATATTTACATGGATCAGCTCTGTGTTCTTGTCCGACCATTCCATGTGATCAAGCCATCCAGATATTTACATGGATCAGCTCTGTGTTCTTGTCCGACCATTCCATGTGATCAAGCCATCCAGATATTTACATGGATCAGCTCTGTGTTCTTGTCCGACCATTCCATGTGATCAAGCCATCCAGATATTTACTGACAGTGATGAATTTATCAGCACGTTATGAAGATAAATACACAAGAAAACTTAGTAGCAAGTTGCAAAACTGATGGGAAAAGAGCAAGGGAAAGACAGAGGGGAATAAAATACACGAAAGCTCGGCCACATAACATATTCGGGATATGATACAAGACTGGTGATTGTGTGAGACGGCGAGTCGTGAACGTCCACGCTTATTTGCATGGCACATAATGATGATGGCGGTGATGATTTGAAAGGTCTATCATCCGTCTTAATTGTCAAATATGGAATGTAAGTAGAATGCTAATAACGGCCAGTTCAAGTGTCAGGGGCTTGCTAACCAATCAGTAGCTCTCTGTATTATGTTTAACACAATGGACCGAAACAATCGTCTTCCTTCATCAAATGTTCTCAGTGTGTTAGGCACAACCTGGTAGATATCCTAAACAGAATGTGTCACAATTAGGTAGGTCAACTACACCGGTCAACTATTCTCAGTATGTTAGACACAACATTGTAGATATCCTAAACATAATGTGTCACAATAAGGTAGGTCAACTACACCGGTCAACTGTTCTCAGTATGTTAAACTCAACCTTGTAGATATCATAAACAGAATGTGTCACAATTAGGTAGGTCAACTACACCGGTCAACTGTTCTCAGTATGTTAGACACAATTTGGTAGATATCATAAACAGAATGTGACATTTTATTAGGTAGGCACAACCTGGTAGATATCCTACACAGAATGTGTCACAATTAGGTAGGCACAACCTGGTAGATATCCTAAACAGAATGTGTCACAATTAGGTAGGCACAACCTGGTAGATAACCTAAACAGAATGTGTCACAATTATGTAGGCACAACCTGGTAGATATCCTAAACAGAATGTGTCACAATTAGGTAGGCACAACCTGGTAGATATCCTAAATAGAATGTGTCACAATTAGGTAGGCACAACCTGGTATATATCCTAAACATAATGTGTCACAATTAGGTAAGTCAACTACACTGGTCAACTGTTCTCAGTATGTTAGACACAACCTGGTAGATATCCTAAACAGAATGTGTCACAATTAGGTAGGTCATCTACACCGGTCAACTGTTCTCAGTATGTTAGGCACAACCTGGTAGATATCCTAAACATAATGTGTCACAATTAGGTAAGTCAACTACACCGGTCAACTGTTCTCAGTATGTTAGACACAACCTGGTAGATATCCTAAACAGAATGTGTCACAATTAGGTAGGCACAACCTGGTAGATATCCTAAACAGAATGTGTCACAATTATGTAGGCACAACCTGGTAGATATCCTAAACAGAATGTGTCACAATTAGGTAGGCACAACCTGGTAGATATCCTAAACAGAATGTGTCACAATTAGGTAGGCACAACCTGGTAGATATCCTAAATAGAATGTGTCACAATTAGGTAGGCACAACCTGGTAGATATCCTAAACAGAATGTGTCACAATTAGGTAAGTCTACTAAACCGGTCAACTGTTCTCAGTATGTTAGACACAACCTGGTAGATAGCCTAAACAGAATGTGTCACAATTAGGTAGGCATAACCTGGTAGATATCCTAAACAGAATGTATCACAATTAGTTAGGTCAACTTCTCCGGTCAACTGTTCTCAGTGTGTTAGACACAACATGGTAGATATCCTAAACAGAATGTGTCACAATTAGGTAGGTCAACTACACCGGTCAACTGTTCTCAGTATGTTAGACACAACCTGGTAGATATCCTAAACAGAATGTGTCACAATTAGGTAGGTCACCTACACTGGTCAACTGTTCTCAGTATGTTAGACACAACCTGGTAGATATCCTAAACAGAATGTGTCACAATTAGGTAGGTCAACTACACCGGTCAACTAGACTTCAGTGTTGACTTCTCGTTCAGATAGCAATGGCAAACTACAATAATAAATCCTGTAATAG
Source organism: Cepaea hortensis (assembly GCA_963921405.1). NCBI lineage: Eukaryota > Metazoa > Mollusca > Gastropoda > Stylommatophora > Helicidae > Cepaea > Cepaea hortensis. The sequence goes on from CAWUFQ010000447.1 coordinate 12,251, forward strand.
TAAATAGTGTCCATAATTGTACCACTTGATAACTGACCTCATCGTCTACAATATGTAACTTTCTGTGCATTGAGTTCATGAAACATTACGTTCAACACAGCAACACACATTTTGTACACCTCTAACAGATATTAATTAATGACAAATACATTTATTGAACTTAAACAAACTAATTGCCTCGCTATATAGACAAAGCAAAATAACAAAACGTGCACAAGACTGTTGTCTTAAGGTTAAATACTTGATTCTTTCTTCTGTTATCCATAATTTTTTTCTTTTAATGTAATCTTTCTTCAGTTATCCATAATCTTGAAAGAAAGCAAAAAACACTCCAGAGTATATAGTAATAGACAGAGAAATACGTCACATGTGCAGAGTTGCCAAAGAGGAGTGGCTGCAGAAACATTGCAAAGAAATGGAGGATCTGGAAATAAAACACAACTCGAAAGAATTACATGAACATATAAAAAGATTTACAAAGAAGTAAAATAATATAACAGGAAACGGTTGTATCAGAGGAAAAAATTGAGAAATTATAATTAATAACACTGAAATAAGACAGAATACACAGAAGATTTATTCTGGAACAACAGAGTCAATAGACCAACATTGTATAATACTCAAGATGGACCATAAATATTAACGGATGAAGTAGAAAAGGCTATTAAAAAGATGAAAGAAGGAAAGGCTGCAGGTCCTGACAAGATGACAACAGAAATGATAAAATCCTTATCCAGCTTTGGCATTGAAACTATCACAGAATTATGTAATGATATATATAATACTGGGTACATCCCCAAGGATCTGAAAACATCCATTTTCATCACACTATCGAAGAAGCCAAGAGCTGTTGAGTGTGAGTATTACAGAACTATTAGTTTAATGAGCCACATAACTAAGATACTACTCAAGGTCATACAAGAAAGAATTCAACATAAAACAGATGGGGAAGTTGCTGAAGAACTAGTTGGGTTCCGCAAATACAACGGCACCAGAGAAGCAATTATCTGTTTGAGGATGTTAATTGAAAAATATATAGAAGTTCACAAAAGTATATATGTTTGTTTTATAGACCTCAAGAAAGCTTTTGATAGAGTACAACATGAACGACTACTTACGTGCCTTCAAGATATAGGAGTCGACGGAAATGACATCAGACTTATTAGTAACTTGTACTGGGAACAAGTGGCGTATATTAGATGCTGTGATAACTATTCGTCACCTATAGAGATAAAAAGAGGAGGCGGCAGGGATGTGTACTGTCCTCATGCCTCTTCAACATATACACAGAAAGAATTTTTAAACAAGTTGAAATGCCTGGACTCAGCATCAATGGAAGAACCATACACAATCTTAGATATGCTGACGATACCGTGTTACTAGCAGAAAGTGAGCAAGAGTTGCAAGACCTAGTGGAACAAATAAACAGCCACAGTGCAGAATGTGGCTTAGATATTAACATCCAAAATACAAAAACTATGATAATTAGCAGTGAAAAGGAAAGGTCATCAATGAACATCACATTAAACGGGCAGATACTAGAACAAGTAACAAGTTTCTCTTATCTTGGACATATAATAACAGATGATGGCAGAAGTTAAATGGAAATCAAAAAGAGAATAGGAATGACCAAAAGTGCTTTCAACAGCATGAAATCAGTATTAACATCTAGAGAGATTAATAATGCATTAAAGATGAGAATTGTCAAATGCTACGTATATTCAACGCTACTGTATGGCTCGGAAACCTGGACATTGAACAAGCAACTAGAAAGTCGCATAGAGGACCTGGAGATGTGGATATACAGACGAATATGTCGTATTTCATGGAAACAAAAACAATCAAATGCAGAGGTCCTAGAAAAACTGGGAATGAAGAGGCAGTTGATGAAAGAAATAAAGAGGAGGTAAGTGAAATATTTTGGCCACTTGAAAAGACAAGATACTCTTATAAAAACCATACTGGAAGGCAAGGTTGAGGGCAAGCGAGCAAGTGGTAGACAACGATACAAGTGGGAGGATAACATCAAGAGATGGACGAACATCAGCCTGACAGAATGTACAGTCAAGGCAAGAGACAGACAGTGTTGGAGATCCATTGCAGCTAACCTTCATTGCGGAGACGGCACCTGATTGATTGCATACATGATTCACTTTTGTTAGTTTAATATCACTCTTAGTAACGCTTTCTTCACTCATGAAACGATGTTCTTGCTTGGATTATTCTGCATATATGGACAACAAGCAGACACGATAAGGAATATATAACGGCAACTGGAATGTAGTTTGTGAGGAAAATGCCAAGAATACCACGGACAGACAGAGAAACCAGTGAGAAAGTTCTACCAGAAATTGATTCAGGAAATTAAACGTAGATGGTCGAGATGTTTGTGAAAGAAATAAACTGTAGGAAATAATTGTGACAACTGGCAAGATTTATCGGAAATGAGCTTAGCTAAAGCACGGGTATACATATATGGATGGTCTGGCCTCATGGCATAATCGAGACATGAAACCATAACTGATCCAAGATTCTGGTAATGGAGTGAGATGACGAAATACGAACGCCACATAACTGATCAGAAGATTCTGGTAATGGAGTGAGATGGCGAAATACGACCGCCAACTCATGTTGCCATGGCACAAGATGATTGATCCACTCTCTGCTCACTTAAATCATGTTCCGTCTGCTGTAGCTAACTGATACAGTGACAAAGAAACAATATATTTAGACCAACCATCTTATACCATCTAATGAACAAGTATTATCATTTAAATTCCCATTAACTGATCATTCTTTTGTCAAAATGGAAAGTTACATCTGGCGAAATACGAACAGTATTATTATTTTTGGGCACCGAATTAGTTAAAATGACCAACTTGGCCAATACACAACAAGAGAGAAGATGCCGGATATTATAACGTCATGGCATGGACGACAAATACACGACAAGAGTGAAGATGCTGGACAATGTCACGTCATGTAATGGAGGACTATCAGTACCAGAAATGATTGACAGCACAAGAGACAGATGGTTATAAACAGATGGGATCACTAACGCCACAAGGCATGGACTATAATAAGTAGTTTTATGTGGCTATTTAGTGTTCGGTGATGTATTCCTGCTGCCTTGTTTTCTCAGTTAACAATGGGTCAGACGTGTGTGCGACTTGCAAATTGGTTTATCTTGTAACGGAAATATTAGAAGGTGGGAACTCTGTTGTAATCGTATTCATTTACAAGGTGCATGTCATGCACCTGTCAAAATATAATAAAAGAATCTTAAGACAACCATACAAAACATGAAATAAAATTTTACATATTATGTGCCCCTGTACACAGTCATTGGAGTAGGATATTATGTGTCGAAGAGAATCACATGTCGTTTATTTCATAAATTTAAACAATTTTCAATATTTGTTGTCTTCTCATAATGAATAATTACCTTTTACTATCAGATCCCAAGCTGATTATATAGTTATAATGTACTTAAATAAACAGACTTCCGATTTTTCAAAACAAGAAGTTATTATTATTGTGTCCCTTTGTTGCATATACGGACAATGTGTATATGATTGTCTCCCATGGAATATACTATAGCAGCTATAATATTGTAACTGATGCATATAGCTATTGAAACATACTTTCCAGAAAGTAAACAGAAATAATAGCTACTAATTAATGATAACCTTATAGAATATAACAGATTTAATGCCAAACAAATTGGACGAAACAAAAATGGAAGGCGGAAAATGGGAAGTAGGGGTGATTCACAGTTATGATTAACAGTTGTTAATATGGTATAGTCGGTCTCCCTGCCGAGTATTTTGCAGCTTTCTCCGTAACCCCGAATACTCTCGTGGTTGACGTGAGCGCACGAGAATTGGAAGCGGTTCGAGTCGCGCCAATGACTTATGAGAATATGGAGCCGGTTGTTCAGAAAGCAATGGCAAACTACTGAGCGTAATCTTGCCAAGAAATCAACAATCAGCTGAAAGATGCTGATGTTGACAGCGATGTCCTGTAAAGGATATGCAAATCATAATATGGTAGCAGACATCATCGTCTTTGTATTATAAGGGGTGTTCATATGAAATCTGTTGGGTATGTTGAACATGATCATGTCATAGTCATGTGATAAGTACTGACCAATGAATAAAAGAGCACGTGCTTTTCGTCCCATGATGCATAGGTTATGTTTCTGACCGTTGAGAAAATGGCCGGGTTGATCCAAAATCCATCCAAAGAAGCTAAAAGAGTGGTGATTCAGTTTATTTCATTTGAAGGGTCTCGACCAGTGGACATTCATAAAAGAATGCAGACAGCGTACGGTAACAAATGTGTGTCGAAGACAACAGTGACAGACTGGGCACGAATGTTTCGGAAAGGACGTTAGTTCACGAAAGATCTTGGCGGCCGGGTCAAGCGCATATTGTTGCAAGAATAAAATCAATCAATCAATCATGTGCCATGCCGGAAAGCGTGGGCGGTCATGATTCGCCATTTCACTCGATCACCAGAGTCGTGGATCAACTCAGTGTTCCTGTCTCGTCCATGCCATGTGGCCAAGCCATCCAGGTATTTTCCTCTCGGTCTTCCTCTTGGTCTGTTCCCTTCGATCTTGCCAGCTGTCACTAAGTTAGTTAGTTAGTCGACAGATCATCCTCGTTGCACATCGGACCATTCAGTCCATAAGTGCTCGGATCCCCTCCTCAGCAAATCCCGGAGCTTGTAGCGGCTAACGACGCCAGTTCTGTGTTGGTTTATCAATCTTCTTTGGCTTCCTGCGTAGTGTTCTTGTTTGGCCACCCGTCTTTTAATTTGCTGCTCTCGCAGTCTGGCCATTGTTGTAGATTCACAGTCATCACTAAGTTCTCCATAAAATAAAATAAAATAAAATAAAATAAAATAGAATAAAAAAACCATCTCCAAAATTGATGCTGCAATACAGATGAACCGTTGTCGAAGCATACGTTCGATAGTGAAAGAATTTGTAGTGTCAATTGGGACAATACAAAATGTGGTTCGTATGAAACTGCAATATCGGAAGGTGTGTTCACAGTGGGGTGCCACGGATGTTGACCGACCACCAAAAAGAGGAACACATGGGATGGTGTTTGAACCACTTGGTGCGTTACAGAGTGGAGGGTGATGCATTTCTCTTCCGCATAGTGGCAGGCGATGAATCATGGTGTCACCACTTTGAGCCGAGCAGCAAAAGAGAGAGCATGCAATGAAAACATGCTGGATCACCAAAAGCCAAAAAATTCAAGTCACAGCTTCAGCTGGTAAGGTTATGCTGAGCGCATTTTGTGACCATAAAGTGCTTTTATTAGCTGACTTTGAAGAACCTGGTGTCAACATCAGCTCTACCCACTACTTGCAAACACTAGACAAGCTGCAAAAAGCCATCAAGAATAAACGACCGGGCAAGCTTTCTCGCGTTGTGATTTTGTTGCACGATAATGCTCGTCCGCATGTTGGAAAGATTGTACAGGAAACATTAGCAAGGAAGAAGTGGGAAATTCTGCAACATCCAGCCTATAGTCGTAATTTGTCACCAGGTGATTTTCATTTGTTCGGACCTCTAAAAATGGCCCTCAAGGGGCAACGTTTTCACACAGATACAGACGTAATGAACGCTGTAAACTCTTGGTTCAGTGAGCAACCACAATCCTTTCTTACGGACGGCATTCGCCGCCAAATTAAGCAATGGAATGTTGCCTGAATGCCTACGACGACTTCTTCTGACCAACCCATGGAGCATAATTCATTCAAAATGAACACTTTGTTTAATTCTACCACACCAGTTAATAGATAATATGACCATTAAAATGCGTTACTTTTCGGAGGGACGCTATTTTGTGTTTTTTCATTGGATTTCGTGTGATTTCCTTTGGATTCCCCGTGAATAGTGTTTCCCTGTGGAATATGTGATGTTATATTGTGTTCCTTTTATTGGAAGTTTTCAAAAGAAGCTACGGAAGGCAGGTGGTGGATGTAATTTTGAGGGCAGCCGACAGATATTGTGGGTCATGGTCTCGAATTATACGACGGCAGGCAGAAGAGCTCTACTTAAGCCAATGGCTGCGGTCACCGATCAGTAAGATCACTGCCATAGAGGAAAGCAACGACAAACTACCTCTTTAAAAGTGCCTAGTATATCATGATTCGCTTAAAGGATATTGGGCCGTGTCGGACAGAGTTCTACTAGTTAAGTTAAGTGGCAGACCTTTTAGCATAAATATTATTCAAGTATATGCCCCAACAGGAGAATCCAGTGAAGATAGTGTAGAAGAATTTTATAACGACATTGAGTCTGCCTTAAAGAAATGTAAAAAGTCAGAAATAAACATCATAATAGGGGACTTCAATGCACAAGTAGGAAATCAAGGAGATAGCTACACAGTAGGAAACTATGGTTTAGGAGAGAGAAATGAAAGAGGATACAGACTCGTAGAGTGGGCAAAAGAACAGGAAATGATTGTAGGAAACACCTGGTTCAAACAACACCCTAGAAGATTATGGACATGGAGGAGTCCAGATAGCAGGATTAGAAACCAGATTGACTACATTCTGATTAGCAGAAGATTTAGAAACGCATTAACAATAGCAAAAACAGTTCCCAGTGCTGATTGTTATAGTGACCACAGATTACTCACAGGAACATTGAGGATAAAGTTGAAGAAAGTCAAGTATATAACAGGAAACACTAAATATGATTTATGTACATTGAGTAATGACAAGGAAATACAAAACAAATTCAACATAGAAGTACAGAACAGATTTGAAATTTTGTCCGATCTAGAGATCCTATTCCAGGATGTGGATGATCAATGGGAAACGTTGAAGAATTCAATCAATGTGGCTGCAGAAACAACTATTCCAAAATTAAAGAAGGTGGGTCGTAAGAAATGGATGACTGCAGAAATTTTACAACTCATGGAAACAAGAAGACTCAACAAAAATAATTCTGTCAAATATGAAGAAATTCACAGACAAGTCAGAACATTATGTAAGGAGGCAAAAGAAAAATGGCTTGAGGAAAAGTGCTCAGAAATTGAAAGCCAACACAACAGTCAAAATACCAAATTAGTGCACAAAAGAATTCAGGAACTTACTAATAAAAGAACAAGTACATCAACAGGCTGTCTAAAAACTGAAGATGGCAAAATCATCATAGAAAAAGACCAGATTCTACAGGTATGGACAGATTATGTGAAACAACTTTATGATGATAACAGAGACGAACAGTATGATATTAGATTTAATAATGAAGGACCGCCAATTTTGGAGATGGAGGTTCGAAATGTTCTTAAGCATATGAAAGCTGGCAAGGCCCCAGGTGCAGATAACATCACAACAGAAATGATTAAAGCTTTAGAAGAATTTGGACTAGAGCAAGTCACCAGACTGCTGAACACATTATATGATACTGGAGATATACCTCCAGAATTATGTAACTCTATATTTATTGCAATCCCAAAGAAATCAGGAACCTTGGAATGTGATCAACACAGAAACATTAGTATAATGAGTCACATCACAAAGATTTTGCTAAGAATTATCATGCAAAGAATGAGGAAGAAGATACAACCTGAAATAGGGGAAGAACAATGCGGGTTTGTAGAAGGGAAGGTAACAGTAAATGCTGTGTATATGCTGCGAACAGTTATTGAACGTGCTATAGAAGTAAACAAGGATATACATCTTTGCTTTATCGACTATACAAAGGCTTTTGATAGCGTTAGACATGTCAGCATGGTGGATATGCTTGCAGATTTACAAATTGATTGGAAAGACATTAGACTTATTAAAAACATATATTGGAAACAACAAGCTGCAATAAGGATTGATAATGAAGTGGGACAGTATCAGCCAATTAAGAGAGGTGTTAGGCAGGGATGTGTAATGTCTCCAGATCTTTTTTCCCTGTACAGTGAAAATATTTTCAGAAATGTAGAGGATATAAATGGAATCAGCATTGGAGGACGAAATATCAATAACATTAGATATGCAGATGATACAGTATTGATTGCAGACAATCCGCAGGACCTGCAACAATTAGTAGATGCGGTTGTTGTACACAGTGAGCAGCTGGGGTTAGAATTAAATTGTAAAAAGACTCAGGTTATGGTCGTCAGTAGGAAGGAAGAAGTGCCTCAAAGTAATATACAAGTAAATGGAAATATTCTTCAACAAGTGAATCTGTACAATTATCTTGGAACAGTTATAACATCTGATGGGAGATGCCTTGAAGAGATTAGAACAAGAATCGCCATGGCGAAAGTAGCCTTTAGCAAGATGAAAAACATTCTGACCAATAAAAAGATGTCAATTGAAACGAGAAAAAGAGTGTTGAGGGGATACATAGAGCCTGTTCTTTTGTATGGATGTGAAACTTGGACAATGAACAGTCAAGCTGAAAGGCATCTGCTGGCTGCAGAAATGTGGTTTCTGAGGAGAATGCAAAGAATACAATGGACAGACAGAAAAACCAATGACCAAGTACTACAGGAGACAAATGAACAACGTAAACTGATTAGAGAAATTAGACGTAGACAGTCAAAATTTTTTGGACATGTTATGAGAAGAAATGGATTGGAGAACTTAGTGACAACTGGCAAGATCGAAGGGAACAGACCAAGAGGACGACCGAGAGGAAAATACCTGGATGGCTTGGCCACATGGCATAGACGAGACAGGAACACTGAGCTGATCCACCACACTGGTGATCGAGTGAAATGGCGAGTCATGACCGCCCACGCTTTCCGGCATGGCACATGATTAATTGACCATTAAAAGAACAGAAACATACAATTACCAGGGTACACTCTTCAACTGCTCCAACATCATAAGGGAAGAAATACAAGCTAGAATCAACTCTGGAAATAAGATATACTATGCACTACAACATCTGCTAAAATCAAATGCGCTATCTCATAACACCAAGTACAACTAAAGGAGACGAAGCCTTGTTACAAACCTTTGAAAACAAACTCTTAAGACGCATCTTTGGAACCATTAGGGATACACAAAGTAGACAGTGGAAAAGAAGAAGCAACAAAGACATGTATAACCTGTTTAAGTCCCCGCTAATTACTGGTATCATGAAGGCTAATAGACTGCAATGGCTGTGGCATATAGAAAGAATGGAAGATAATAGGGAAACAAAACTCGCTTACACTCATTAAATAAATGGCTGTAGAGCCCGAGGTAGACCAAGAAGACAGTGGAGAGATAATATACATACAAGCACTTGGAATCAACGACTTGCAAGAGAAGGTCAACCAGAGAGACGAATGGAGACGGCTTGTATCTTCAGCAAAGAACCTCAATAGCTCGGAATGCTGAAGAAGAAGAAGAAGAAGAAGAAGAAGAAGAAGAAGAAGAAGAAGAAGAAGAAGAAGAAGAAGAAGAAGAAGAAGAAGAAGAAGAAGAAGAAGAAGAAGAAGAAGAAGAAGAAGAAGAAGAAGAAGAAGAAGAAGAAGAAGAAGAAGAAGAAGAAGAAGAAGAAGAAGAAGAAGAAGAAGAAGAAGAAGAAGAAGAAGAAGAAGAAGAAGAAGAAGAAGAAGAAGAAGAAGAAGAAGAAGAAGAAGAAGAAGAAGAAGAAGAAGAAGAAGAAGAAGAAGAAGAAGAAGAAGAAGAAGAAGAAGAAGAAGAAGAAGAAGAAGAAGAAGAAGAAGAAGAAGAAGAAGAAGAAGAAGAAGAAGAAGAAGAAGAAGAAGAAGAAGAAGAAGAAGAAGAAGAAGAAGAAGAAGAAGAAGAAGAAGAAGAAGAAGAAGAAGAAGAAGAAGAAGAAGAAGAAGAAGAAGAAGAAGAAGAAGAAGAAGAAGAAGAAGAAGAAGAAGAAGTAGACCTCTTAATGTTCTTTTCATACTTTTGTAATAAAGCCGTTGGAAAGTGTTTCAAATGAACGCACCTAATCTAAATCGTATTAAAGGGGTTGCAGTAGGAAAACTGGTGTGTATGAGACCATGGAAGATACGGCAAGACACTTAACACGATTAATCAGCCCATGGCACGTAATCAGTTAAAGAAAAGAGAAGAACAGCTGACACATTTATAACAGTATATTTCAAGGTGTTGTGACTGTATATTTCAGGGTGTTGTGACCGTATAATTATTGGCGTTGTTATTGTAGATTTTAGTGTGCTGTTACTGTATATTTCAGGGTGTTGTTATTGTAGATTTCAGGGTGCTGTTACTGTATATTTCAGGGTGTTGTTACTGTATTTTCAAGGTGTTGTTACTGTATATTCCAGGGTGTTGTTACTGTAAATTCCAGTATGTTGCGACTATATATTTCAGGGCGGTGTAACTGCATATTTCACAGTGATGTTACTGTATATTTTAGGGTAATGCGACTGTATATTTCAGGTGGTTCTTACTGTATATTTCAGGGCGTTTTTAATGTATATTTCAGGGTGCATTTACTGTATTTTTCAGGGTGTTATTACTGTATATTTCGGAGTGTTGTGACTGCATATTTCAGGGTGTTGTGATTGTATATTTCAGGGTTTTGTGGCTGTGTATTTCCGGTTGATGGTATTGTATATTCCAGAGTGTTTTGACTGTATATTTCAGGGCGTTGTTCTGTATATTTCAGGATGTTGCTACTGTATATTTATGGGTGTTGTACTGTATATTTCAGGAAGCTGTTACTGTATTTTTCAGGATGCGGTTACTGTATATTTCATGGTGTTGTTACTGTATATTTTATAATGATTTTACTGTATATTTCAGGGTGTTGTTAATGCATATATCAGGGTGTTGTTACTGAATGTTTCAGGGTGTTGTTACTGTATATTTTAGGTTGTGTTTACTGTATATTTCAGGATATTGTTACTGTATATTGTATGGTGGTGTTGCTGTATATTTCAGGGTGTTGTGACTGTATATTTCATGGCGGTGTAACTGTATATTTCAACGTGTTTGACTGTATATTTCAGGGTGTTGTTACTCTACATTTTAGAGTTTGTTTACTGTATATTTCAGAGGGTTGTCACTCTACATTTCAGGGTGTTGTTACTGTATATTTCTGGGTGTTACGTCTGTATATTTCAGGGTTTTGTTACTGTACATTTTAGGGTGTTGTAAATGTACATTTCATGGCGGGAATTAGTGTTTGAGGCAAGGTCTGGATTGGAGATTCGTCTGATGATAGTTGATTCCCACAAGTAATCAGTAAATGGGGGATTGGCGACCCATCTAAAGTAACGTAAATATTAGATCCGAAGCTAGCGCTGTCCTGTGTGAATGTAAAGTACATTGGGGATCCATGTAGAGTGTGAAGGTAAGAGTGGTGGGACGTAACATGTGAACAAATGTGATGTGTAGAGATTAGAGCAAGATTCTCTATGACAATGGCAACCTATTGTAAGATGGACAAAAATAACCATAATTACCAATATAAAGATGTTAATTGCAGCAAGAAAATGTGTTGAAATGTTATATAGAACAAATATTGTTATATGGATATGAAGCATGGGCAATAAACAGACAAAATGTGAAACATCGAATGGCACTGGAATAGTGGATTCATAGGAAAACAGACAGAAACGCCAAAGAGAATGTCCTTCAAGAAACTAATAACAACTCTAAATTGATCTGAGAAGTTAGACGCAGACAGTCACGATTTATTGGACACATTCTGAGGATACATAAACTGGAAAACTTGGTGACATTTGGAGAATTATTGGGGAAAGAGCAAATGGAAAGCAGATAGAAAAACAGTTGGCTGGCTTGGCCAGATGTGATAAGCCAGACAAGAACACAGAGCTGATCCACGACTCTGATTATCAAGTCAGATTAAGTCAAGATTGTATGTTATTCTGGCTGTCGGTCTTTCATTATTTTCGTTCTCTGTCACTACACTGTTCTCCAATAGTTGTAAGATAATAAACTCACCCACACAAAATTAGACATACACTTTACTTCTTTGTTGCACCTAAAGATCACAATAAAATGTCCTCACAGTACATCATATTGTATGCATAATTAGTGATCGATTGAAATGATAAACCCCACATGAATGATAATATATTTTGGTGCGGGAATACGTCAGCTTGTAGTCGCCATCATCAACGTGTTAAGGCCACTGTTCTCTCTGTCCTGGTGAGGTAGGGTCCTTGGTGGTGCGGGAATACGTCAGCTTGTATTCGTCATTATAAACGTGGCAAGGACACTGTTGTCTCTGTCCTAGTTTAGTCAGTATGTTTTCAATGGCGTAAAAGGTTACCTTTGCCATAGAGATTCTTGTTCAAATCTCTACAAAGCACACTCCCTACGACATCAGTTGTTATGACTGTTCTAATCTCTACAAGGCACACTCCCTCCCCCATCAGATGTTATGACTGTTCTAAGATAGGTGTACCAATTAAATTGTTTAAGAACACCCCCATTTACCTGGGTGCTACAATGTAGTCCCGCACAGTAGTTGTAAAAAGTCGCTTATATGTAGAGAGGATCGAGTTCATTGCACCAGGGTTTATCCCATATTGCTTGATCTCTTTCAACAGGATGTCACCATCCGACATACAGGACTTCACGCTGGAGTTCACAGCCAGCGAACGCAAGCAAGCAGCACGGTGACTACCGAATATGGACATGGACCGAACTACAATAGGTAGCTAATGATAGAGCGGCATAGATTGACATGATTGTGTCCCTTTGTCCCCAATAGGGGTACGCTTTATTTTTAAGGCAAAGGCCCTCAACCAAGTCCCTCAATGCCGCTCTATCCTGTGCTTGGGTTGTACGGATTCACTTGTTTAAGAATATTCCCATTTACTTGGCCGCTACAATGCAGTCCCGCGGAGTAGTTAATTGCCATTTGTAATATACAGGACAAGTATAAGTTCTGTAGTTTGCCATTGCTTTCTGAACGAGAAGTCAACTTTAAGTCTAAGTGACCTAGGTATGAAACGAACTGACTACCGCCGCCACCAGAGGAAGTATACGCAGGACTCAGGATTTGTATTTAATGATATCACCGCCACCAGAGGAGGTGTACGCAGGACTCAGGATTTGTATTTAATGATATCAACGCCTAACATTCTTCTCAAGACTTATGGAGAAAATTGGAGGAAAGGTGCTAGTCACGGCGCTGGAACTCCAATTAACCCTCCCCACGACGCCTAACGGCATAAGTGGAAGAAACAACAACAACCGCCACCAGAGGAAGTGTACGCAGGACTCAGGATTTGTATTTAATGATATCACCGCCACCAGAGGAAGTATACGCATGACTCAGTATTTGTATTTAATCATATCACACGCTTCTCCACCCTCCCCCTCTCCCCCTTGCCCACTCAAATCTTGATCTCTTGGGCAGTGAGTGTTTAGTTGTGTTAAGGTGATTTGAGCTGCATCACTGCTCTCAGGACATTCACAAACGCTCTCCGTCCCCTCGTTCAACAAGCGAAGAATTATACTGCTAATTGTTCCCACTACCATTCTGATTGAAAGTTCTCCTAGTTTCCCCTCTGTTTTGAGATTAATTGGTAGCGAGAACGGACAGCTAGCTTTAACAGATGATGGTGTAAACTAGGAGGTCTCGTGTGCAAATTATGCATCATAAAAATCTCACTGCACGTTGCTCAGAACTCAATGGAGAGACACGGTGGCTCAATGGTTGTTGACGTTGGTCGCTGGTTCGATTCCTCATTAACTTGAATTTAAAAGAAAATACCCCTAGGTCGCAGGTCGAAACAACTTGAAATGGTTAATAGAAACATGTTATGGGAAGTGAAGATGGACGGCGTGTTGTTGACAACGTCATCATATTGGTGGAAACATTGTGCGGCAAGCACCGTATACAATAAACGGTCATATATGAGCCGTATCCTAGCAACGGTTTGAACACCGTTTGATGCGGACATTATCTGAAGTCAGCTCTGATTTCATTCCATCCATCATATGCCATGCAGATAAGCGTGGGCGGTCATGTTTTGCCATCTCACTCGATCACCAGAGTCGTGGATCAGCTCCGTGTTCCTCTCTCGACCATGATACGTGGCCAAGCCATCCAGGCATTTACGTCTCGGTCTTCCCCTTGGTCTCTTCCCTTCCATCTTGCCAGTTGTCACCAAGTTCTCCAAGTCATTTCTTCTCCTAACATGCCCACATAATTTTGATTATCTACGTCTAATGACTCTAATCAGTTTACGACCTTCATTTGTTTCTTGAAAGACTTGTTCATTGGTTTTTATGTTTGTCCATTGTATTCTTTGCATTTTACTCAGAAACCACATTTCCACAGACATCAGATGTTTTTTTCAGCTTCACTGCTCATTGTCCACGCTTCACATCCATACAAATGTACATGTTCTATGTAGCACTTTAACACTCTTTTTTCTCTCGTTTCAATTGATATCCTTTTATTATACGGGGGAACAAAGAATAGTAACACTGTTGCCTATCATGCATATCGTAAGAGGCGACTAAGGAGGATATGGTTCCGTCGCTCTGCTACCGAGTGAGTGCGTGGCGCGACACTGTTAGCTGTGAGTTTCGCGTAGAATGCTTTTACATCTGTTCGCGGTTGTGTGCAGCGTGAACTGCATGTTTGGAACGATGGCGGCCGGCTGTTGCTGGATTGACTGGTTTGCCTTTTCGGCTCACCAGTGCATTTTTCAGGAGATTCCTGGGAATCGCCGCTGGAGCTACGGAGTTCGTGCTTTGTACGGCGCTTTCGGCGGGTCGTCCTGTGGAAACAGATCGAGCCATATTGGAAAAAACCCGGGTCAATTAAGTCTTTCTGGTGACTGCCATTTCCATCGACGATGAACTGTATTTTTCATGGAGGACTTTTGTGTTGGCATTCTGGCGTCGGCATTATGCACAGTGTACCTGTGCGGGCTGTTGGCTTGCCGATACTCTTGTCTGTTCTATTGTTCACTTTTGGCAGTGAGGAGCATTTTGTGTGATATTCACTGGCACATGAACGGAGCAATATGGGGGCAACCCGTTGCCGTGAAGTTGGAACCACGACTAACTAACTAACTATTCTTTTATTGCTTTTTATCTTGCAAAAGGCTACCTTCGCAATGGCAATTCTTGTTCTAATCTCTTCAAGCATCTCCCATCAGATGCTATGGCTGTTAAGAGATAACTGTACAGATTAACTTGCTTAAAAATATGCCCATTTACTCATATATCACATGGTGGTATTTCGTTCTTCCTAGTGACGAACATAGTCTGTGTCTTCTTACTATTCATTTCTAAGCCTAGTTGCTCACTTTGTGCAACAGCTGCATCTACTAAATGTTGCCGGTCCTGTTCATTGTCTTAAATCAAGACTGTGCCATCTGCATATCTAATGTTATTCATGTATCTTCCCCCAATGTTGATTCTTCCATATCTTGTATATTTCTTATATTATTTTCATTGTACAGGGAAAAAAGATCTGGAGACATTACACATCTCTGTCTCACACCTCTTTTAATAGGCTGATATTGACATACATCGTTATCAATTCTGATGGCAGCTTGTTGTTTCCAATACATGTTTTTTACAAGTTTAAGGTCCTTTCCATCAATTTGTAGATCTTCAAGCATCCTTATCATATCGACATGACTCACTTTATCAAACGCCTTTGTGTAGTAAATAAAGCAAAAACCTATGTTTACTTCTATAGAACGATCAATTACTGTTCTCAGTATATTTACATCATTTACTATACCATTGCCTTCTGGAAACCCACATTGTTCTTCTCATCTTTCGGGTTGTATTTCCTTCCTAACTCTTTGCATGATAATTCTCAGCAAAATCTTCGTGATGTGGCTCATTATGCTTATTGTTCGATGTTGATAACATTCCAAGGCTTCTGATTTCTTCAGGATTGCAATAAATATAGAATTACATACGTCAGGAGGTATATCTACAGTATCATATATTCCGTTCAGCATTTTGGTATCTTGGTCTATTCCATATTCTTCTAAGGCTTTGATCATTTCTATTGTTATGCTATCTGTACCTGGGGTCTTGCCAGTTTTCATATGGTTAAGAGCATTCTGAACTTCCATCTTCAAAAGTGATGGTTCTTCATTATTATTCCGATGATCATATTGTTATTATATTGTATCATAAAAGTCTTTCACATAATCTAACCATGCATGTAAAATCTGATCTTCTTCTTTTACGATTTTGTCATCTTTGGTTTTCAGGCAACCCGTTGATGTGTGTGTTCTTTGTTAGTGATGTCATTTATTCATTTGTGCATTAATTTAGTATTTCGGGTATTGTGTTGGTTTTCAGTTTCCTAGTAATTTTCTTCAAGCAATGTTTCCTTTTGCCTCTTTGCATAGTTTCCTAATTTTCTTATGAATCTCTTCATATTTTTCCTTGTTATATTTGTTATTTCTTCTTATTTCCATGAGTTTTAAGATGTCTTCCATCATCCATTTCTTGCGTCCTATTATCGTTATTTTTGGGATGGTTGTTTCTGCATCTTGGTTGACTGATTTCTTTAATATTTCCCATTGGTCTTTTACATCTTGAAATAATATTTCCATAACGGGCATTGCATCAAATATGTTCTTTAACTCTACGTTGAATTTATCTTTTATCTCCTCACTCTTCAGTGCCAGTAGATCAAATTATGTGTTATTTTGTGTATATTTGACTTTCTTTAATTTTATATGTATATTGCTTAAGATTAATCTATGGGCGCTGTAGCATTCTGCGCTTGGTATAGTTTTCTCAACAACTTCTATTGATGAGAATGTTATCAATCTGATTTATGATCTTATGATCAGGACTCCTGCGTGTCGATAATCTCTTTCGGTGCTGTTTATACCAGGTGTTTCCAATAATCGCATCATGCTCTTTTGCCCACTGTACAAGTCTGCAACCTCTTTCATTCTGTTCCCCTAGTCCATACTTGCCTACTATGCATCCGTCCTGTTGATTTCCAACATTGGCATTCAAGTCACCCATTATGATAGTTACTTCAGAATTCTTGCATTTCTTGAAGGCTTTCTCTAAATCATTATAAAATCCATCAATGCTGTCATCACCACTATCTGCTGCTGGTGCATAAACTTGTATGACGTTGACATCAAAAGGTCTTCAACTCAACTTCACCAGTAACACTCTGTCTGATACAGTCCAATATCTTTTGATCGATCTTGATCTCTCTGTATCCATTTAAATGCTTCTCCTCGCTGTTGTTTCTCTCCACCAGAATAGATCTTTCTATTTTCCTCAGATGTTATAATGCCCATTCCTGTCAATCTTGCCTCACATATGCCTAAAAGGTTACTATTTAGTCGTCTCATTTCATTATTAATGTTATCAAATTTTCCATCCCCACTCATAGTTCATATATTCCAAGTTCCCACTTTCAATGTTGATACTCTTTTTGCACTCAGTCGCCTGCTGACGGTCTGGAGTCACGTGGTGCACATGACTACCCCTACCTGGCGAGGCTGCTTCTATGGAGAACTCATTTACACCGTATCTCTGATTATCGCTGAGTTCACAATACATGACATTTGCCAAGTAGCAGGTGCTGCATCATGACGTAAGCATAAGAGACCAAAGAATCCCAGAACAGAAGCGCTAACGTATCGAGGCGTATTACGTCGGAACACAAAGACGTCATGACAAAATGTGAACAACAATGGAGACAAAAACTTGGGAAGTTCAAAAAGGCGGCAACTTATGTGTCTCGGCTGGCTTAACATTGGCGGGATATCATGTTAGTGATTAAAGTATGACTGGAAATGGAAGAGATGATCAAGGAGGACAACGGTCATAGAAGTATTAACACAGGCACAGGCGAACACAGTAACGGTAGGTCTGAAACGGCAGGAAGAACGTAGAAGATGGAAAGAAGGACGGGTAATGACAGTCAATATTCGATGGCGAGTAACATATGAGCAATTATGTTATTATATACTAGGGATACTAGGCCCCTGGCTATAACAGGACCAGTATCAGTAGATAATTATTTCTTATTATTATTATTCTCATTATGATTACAGTAGGCCTGCGCTATGATAATAAACGGCGGAATAACTGACAACGTTCTTCAGTGTGAACTCCGTCATTATTTAGTTCGTTGGCTCTGAATCTGCCAATTGAGTTTGAGCCGTAGTTTATTTCTGAGTTGAAATGTTTAAATTATGTTGAACCCCTTGATATCGCGTGGCAATATTCTTGGTATCTGTAAAGAAGGTAGTTTACCATTGCTTTCCTTGCTAGCAGTGACCATACTGGTCGATGGCCGTAGCCATTGTCACCCAAAGAAAGAGATCATCTGCCAACCGTTGTGAAGATTGAGACCATAACCTACAACAATCTGTTAGCTGCTCTTCAACTCCATCCACCACCTGCACCCATGTCTTCACATGACCCTGATCGGGGAGCTAAACGGGTACTCCACCTTGCCCAAGGGTGTCTCGTAGGCTAGCGGAGGGAAGGAGGCACCTTACATCTCCTTTGATAGGGGATACTCCAACCCCGCCAACCATTGCAGTAATACAGTTCACTATTATTCCCGATTTTACATTTCGCTCAAATGGACGCCTCCCATTTCACTTAGTGAGTGTTCTCCCCTCGGGTAAATAGACTAATCCATGGGCCTGTGACGTCATTGACCTATAGACTATTAACCCGTCATAACCACACATCCGGTTCATTCATTCCATTATAAGTCATCACACGCGCTTATCGTTTAGAAAACATAACCATACACAATGAGTATACAAATAAGTAACTTGCATATGTATATGTTCATGGAGTGTTTTCCATGTAGTTGTGTCAGTTTGATTATTCGGTGCTGACGAAGGAAGCTGTAGCCTCAACGTACATTTTGTTACTTGTAATCGTGTTCTAGTAAAGCTCACAATCTACTTCTCGTTTTCTGGTGACTCTTTCTACAATAGAATTGGCTATCATCCTTCTATAACTATTATCTTCTATACTCCAAACTCACTAGATTTTCATTTTTCTATAAGCATACTCTTCTGTACTTTCAACTTATTAGTCTACAATTCTTTTATAAATATACTATTTTGTACTCTCAAATCAATAAGCCATTATTCCTATATAAACATACTCTTCTGTACTCTCAACTCAATAGGCCATAATTCCTCTATAAATCTACTCGTCTGTACTCTCAATTCAATAGGCCATCAATTTTCTATAAATATACTCTACTCTTCTGTACTCTCAGCTCAACAGGCTATCATTCTTCGATAAATATACTCTTCTGTACTCTCAGCTCAACAGGCTATCATTCTTCTATAAATATACTCTTCTGCACTCTCAGCTCAACAGGCTATCATTCTTCTTTAAATTTTCACTTCTGTACTCTCAACTCAACAGGCTATCATTCTTCTATAAATATTATCTTCTGTACTCTCAACTCAACAGGCTATCATTCTTCTATAATTAGTATCTTCTGTACTCTCAACTCAGAATGTATGTATGTGGGTGGGTGGGTGGGTGGATGGGTGGGGATGTATTGGATGCGTTCGATAACGGTCCATCCGATTTAGATGAAATTTTCTACACGTCTGCTTTTCATTCCGGTGCAACCAACTGTCATAGTCTTTTAGTGTAGAATCAGCTATTTACTTACTGAAATTTAATAATTAAATTACATGACTTAACATAAGAAAAACTATATAAGTGTATATAACTTTTAGTAGCATTGCTATATCTTAGGTTAAGTCCCCTTGCTATAGATAGATAGATAGATAGATAGATAGATAGATAGATAGATAGTGTGACGAAACGCGTTTATCTGTCTTGGGTCGTCAAGTTCCCGCACTATTTTGGCGCGTCATCGGGGACTTTCTCAGCTAAAAATAGACTGAGGGAAGCCGATGGAGGACTTATTATCTAGAATCGTCTCGAAACACCGGAATTCGAGTAACCCGTGATGCTGGGTATCGCTCTAACTTCCCGTGCAGAGAGATCTAGAAACTCTAGGCGGGGAATGACGTTTTCCCGAGAAAGTATCTTTTCTCAAGAAGCACTCGCTTCTTGTGCGCATTGAGTTGGCACGAAGCGGGAAATTGGCTAAACCAGCCATTCACTTACTTTTGTTCGAAGAGAACAGACGCTGGCCTGAATGTGAGCCATTTGTGTGTTGCGTCTCACCTCAACCATGATTCGGCTGACTGTTATGAAAAGGAAGCTGAGAAGCCCTTGAACAGTTCGGAAGCTGACTGGAGAGCTGGTTTCACCATCCAGGTAGATATTTGTTTAAGTCTTTTAACTTTGTACGTGTGTTCCACACGCCATTGTTCTAACCTCATTACCTATGCGGATGCCCTCGCATACTAATTAGCAAACCGATCGATAACGCCGGTGACAATTAAGCGTGTGTTTGTTTACCGTGTGCTCGCGAATCAGCTGTTAGGAACGCCGTAATGTGATGTGGGCGATTTGGGTTCCAAATATATGTACTATATATTGCCAATCGTTGCATCTATTAGGTTGCTGTGTTAGAATAAAACCTAGTTACTTGTGCCGGATGGAAACTTAGATTATGTCAGTCAGTTGCTGAAGCCAGAAGAACGGGTAGAAAACCAGGTAAGTTGGTAGGTGGAGATTCAGACAAAAATGTGCTTAGTTACTAAGTAAAGGAAGAACTTAGTTCTGTGCCACCAGGAATGCTGTAACTATTGTGTAGTAACTTAATAGTGAATTCATTGTGTGGAACAGCGGATTTCTGTGGAAAGGTAAGTGGCTTTGGTGCTATATCTATATATATCTGATGTGACATTGTGTATATATATTAGGTCATGGCATGTGATACTTCCTGGGGTAATTCCGAACGCCGAATAGATCGACGCGTGATAACACTGCGTGCCGTCGCGATGTAAATATGCGTTCTGAAATCTTGTCTAAGCTATCCTGTTTCTTTCATACTGGCGCTAGTGCGAGAGAATGCTAAGGTGCTGGAAGTATGGAAGGATGCAGGAGGCTGTATGAGACTGGGGAAATATAGAATATGGGGATGTGAAAGCAAGTTATGAAAGTATGTGTTGGTAGACCAAACCAACGATGAAGTTCAGTCCAGGCCAAGGCTAAACCACTTGGGAGGACAGAACTGGAACAGTACCCTTGGAACATGGGGAGGAACGAGTATTCTCAAGAAGGCTTCTTGACTCTAAGGCAGAGTCTGATAAGAAGAGTTTGCTGTGGCGTGGGCAGGTGGTCCCACCAGCAAACAGGCTTGTGTACATATTGGATGTGATCATGTACTATTCCTATATCCCGAGGGATGGTATATTGATCAAGTTTACGTTTCTTAATGTACATTGATGATGTTAGGAACGAGTCTAGGGACTCTTTACCTATTTGTTTAGTTCGATTAAATTAGAACAATAACAGCCTTGTATCATTACTGACGTTAGCGACGACTGGTAGATGATTAGGGATAGGTGAGACCAATGATCAGACTCGTCATTCTGATGTCTAGCTCTGTTTGACGGGCTGTTCTGTGAGGCCAGCTGACATTTGTGAACCCATGCTTGACTACTCTCCATATAGAGATAATGCTTTGGTTATATGAATAACTAACTAGCATGACTGAGAATTGAGTAGTTTTGGTAGGATGCATGTGAACTAATGTTTGGGCCAGTGTACTCTCACCGGTCGCTCTTCCTTTTCAGGAGTTTGCCTGTTGAGGAACCAGTCAACTATAATTGTTGTTGGCAGGAAACCACTTCGTGTGACAGAGCGAAGGGTTCAGTTCTTTACTTATCACGCCAGACTCCATCACACCAGGTACCCAATGTGATTCACCATGCGTGAAGTTTGCTTCAAGACATACAACTGCCCTGAAGGTGCACGTGTGGAAAGAGATGGTTTGTGATCGTTTAACATAGAAGATACTCTGTTTTTGCCAGGAACATTTCAGCATGTTGAGTAATCATGCTCGACAGGGAACACCGGTCCGTCTGGTTTGACGGGGGTTCTGCCTAAACGCAGAAGTAACTAATCTTCCGACACTTGAATGGTTCTTTGGACAGCTCGAGTGGCAGGTCTTGAGAAGAACTACACCAGTATGGACGTGTGTCAAGTGTAACCCGGTGGAAGGGACTAGGGATTATAGTCCAACCTGAATTGTTTCCGTAAAATAGATGTCTGATTCTATTCATGTACTGTTTCCGGATCCAGATTATCAACTGTGTTCTAGAAGGACTCAGTAACTTTTCAGTAGCCATATCTGATCCACCAAAGTGTGACTGTAAGAGACCATTGAATTGGTCAATGCCATATCGGTTCTGCAGAGGGACTGTGTTAGGAGTGACAGACCATTCGATTGGTCAGTGACTATGTAGTTCATCGAAGTAACCAATACTTGGAGCCAAGTCCAGGAAGATTGTCTCCAACTCGGTTGTGTTCGAGAACTGTATTACCAGTGACTCCGTGGGAGTGTTATAGATGCAGTTGGTCCAGTGAAGTGTGGTCCAGCAGTGACTCTATTGTTGTGGTTCCACGTTCGGGAGACGGAGTGGTCTCCAAGGTTCTAGTCATCTCACTGGAAGGAAGCCGGGTGAGTGGCGGACCGACTGGACGGGACATCTGCATCCACTCTACTTCTCAACTCGATGAAGACACCTACATCTCTAAGTCTTTCTCTACTCTATCTTCTATTTGTGTAAATAGATTCTTCTATCAGGATGTTCATTTCAGTTCTATATTCTCAAGGGTAGAATAAACTTTATGTAAGTTGACTTGCTCTTTGTATAATGATTGAGTGTGGTCTCGGACGATGCCTAAGTGTTCATTGTTCAACAGGTGTAGGTAGTTAGTGGGGGTCTAGAATCTGGAGGGGTGTGTAGACGTCACTAAATAACCTGAGATCAACCACAGAGAAAAAACAAGTGTATCTGCTCGTCCAACCCCTGGGGCTAGAATACACGGGAGTGCTAGAGACACCTCGGGTGTGGTTCACTCTCACTACCCAAGGTGAACCCGAAACACTCCGTTACAGAGTGGGGGCTAGTCCGGGATTATTCCAAGATCTTTGTGTGTTGTAGACCTCTCACATAGGGATAGGGACTTTGTCTTTATCCTCTACTTCAGTCTACATAAGATTCTACTACTTCTACCTATTTCCTAACTGTCTGACGGACATTTGTGTTGTGGTGATTAGTTAGTACTAGTGATTATTGATTCATTGTATTGCTTCACCCACACATACTTGAGTACCCACCTATCATAGTCAACATGTCTACCCAAGAGATAGACTTGGACAAAGTTCAGGAAACTGGACGTAAGTCTGGTCTTGAAGGAGAGGCTTTGAAATCCTATGTCCAAGAGGTGGAAAGAAATTTTCGCCAAGAGGAAAGAGAGAGGAGGAGAGCAGAAAGAGAACTGGAAGCCAGTAAAGTGGCTCTGGAGGAAAAGAGGATAGCGGCTGATACTGAAATGAAACGGCTTGAGTTGGAAGCCGAGAAAGAAAAACGTGACCATGAGTATCGAATGAAGCTACTTGAGGCACAAGTGCCTGCTACAGGTGTAACTGATGGAGCTATGGGAGGAGGTGTACCTCCTGGCTCAGAGTCAACCAGTAGACGTGACTACCAGGCTATGAAATGGCCTTTACAGCCGTTCGAACCCGAGAAGGAACGGATAGACCAATACTTAGAGAAGTATGAAGCCATGTCTATTGCAATGGGTCTAGACAAACAGAAATGGTGTTTGAAACTCTCCCAGGGACTCCGTGCCGAAGGTTATGAGGTGTATGCACGCTTACCACCGGGGTTACAGAATGATTACCCGGCATTGAAAGCGGCTCTCTTGAAGAGATTCGAGATCACAGCGCACTCATACCGAATGAAGTTTCGAACGGCGAAGCGAGAACCTGGTGAACTGTTTTCAGCATACAGTGTGAGATTGAACTCATACCTTCTTAAATGGATGGCCTTGGCCGGATTTAAGGAGGAGTATGAAAGTTTGCGTGAGTTGATGGTTGTAGATCAGATGCGAATGCAAATGTCTAAACCCTTGCGAAACTTCTTAGGTGAGAATGGGGCTGAGAGATTGGATATAGTCACCAAGTTAGCCGAAAGATACGTGGAAGTCTATGGCGAGACTGGGGACACCAGTCCAACAGATCCGAGATCGAAAGATCCGGATCAAGGTAAGTCAAAGAAGAAGTCAAAGAAGACCAAAGGGTCTGATGAACCAAAGAAACAGGTAAACTCTGTAGAGAAGATCTCTAACGTCAACCAAGGTAAGAATAGCCCACCTAGTTTTCCAAAGAGGAAGTGGAGTGCACGGTGGTGCAAATTCTGTAAGTCGCCTACACATCATACAATCCGGTGTACAAGGGCACCGAAAGATTTACACTTGGCATGTCTGGCCGACGTTAAGGTGAAACCTCGTAAGAAAGTGACTTGGGCGGACGAGAATCGGGAACCAGAGAAACCTCCAGTGGTTGAGATGATAGAAGTGAATGGCCACCAGGTGGAGTGTCTGTACGACACCGGTCTGCAATTTGAAGCAGTAATTGCCTCCCACCTGGTACGCCCAGAGCAGCTCACCGGCAAGACGGTAGAGATCCAGCCAGCCACCAAGAGTGCAGTGGCTTTGAATATGCCGCTGGCCCATGTAGACATTCGGTGTAAGTATGTCACGGGCACCATTCAGGCGGCGGTGCTCCCCGATCCAATCTATCCCCTGATTTTAGGGAATACTTTTGTGTTTCTAGGAGAACCTAAGACACCGATCATCGTGGGAGCTATGCAAACTCGATCCCAGACCGGGGAGGTGCCCCTGGCGGAACGTGTCTCCAACCCGTTGCCGGGAGAAATCAGAGCTGCTCAGAGTGAGGACGCTACATTGCGCCCTTGCTTCAACAAGTTGCCCAATAGTGGAAAACCGCCATCCCGGGGTCAATTCTACATGAAGAACCGGTTGCTATACCGCCGTGCGGGCAAAGAGGACCGCCAGTACGGGCAATTGGTGGTCCCAAAAGCGTATAGAACCCAACTTCTTCACATGGGGCACACCATATCCTTCAGTGGACATATGGGTGTCGGGGCGACTTTCCAGCGCATTTCCTGCCACTACTATTGGCCAGGAATGACTGGGGATGTGCGACGGTATGTCAAGTCATGCCCAGAGTGCCAAAGAGTGGCACCCAAACATTGGACAGCACCGGTGCTTCTTGGGGAGATGCCCATTATGAAGACTCCGTTTGAACGAGTCGCCGTCGACATATTGGGACCTCTTCCTCGGACGAGGAAGAGGAATATGTATATACTTACGATGGTGGACTGCTGTTCCATGTGGGCGGAAGCCATACCATTGGCCACCATTGACTCAAAAAGGGTGGCCAACGCACTTATGGAAGCCTTCACGCGGTTGGGATTCCCAAATCAGGTCCTCACGGACAACGGGTCCCAGTTCTGTGGGAAATTGATGGAAGAGGTCTTCCGAATATTTCATACCAACCACATCCATACCAGCCCGTACCACCCTCAATCCAATGGGCTAGTCGAGAGGTTCAATGGAACCCTCATGACGATGCTCAGGAAGCTGGCCCAAGATAAGCCTGAGAGATGGGATGAGTTCATTCCAGCAGCTCTCTTTGCTTATCGAGAGGTTCCCCATGGGTCCACGGGGCTGCCACCCGCGACGTTGTTGTTTGGGCGGCCGATCAAGGGACCCCTGGAAGCCTTATTGAGGTGTTGGACCGAGGATCACACTCCCGAGGAGGTGGTGTCCTCGTACCAGTATGTCGAAGAGTTAAAAGACAAACTCAAGACCGGCTGGAAGTTAGCCGCGACGAATTTACGGAAGGCTCGGAAGAGACACGCCGCCTATTATAATAGGCGCACCAAAGAGCGGTCTCTCCAGGAGGGGGATAAGGTGTTACTGTTGCTCCCCATAGGAGGTAACAAGCTGGAAATCGGATGGCAAGGACCTTTCCCAGTGGAACGGGTGATCTCCCGGACCAACTATGGGATTAGGATCCGGGGAAAATCTAAGATTTTCCACATCAATCTCCTCAAGAAATACGAGGAGAGATCCGATGAAGACTCCTCCCACCTCATGGCGATGGCCGTCGCCATGGAAACAGAGATAGGACCTGACGCTGATACGGAATACCCTTTAAATCCCCGGGAAACCTATAGGGATGTGAAGGTAAATCCCGATCTGTCGCTAGCGGATCGAAAGAAATTCAGCTGTCTGTTAGAGCCCCACAGTGATGTACTCACTGATAAACCAGGTCGGACGGGGCTAATCGAGTTCGACATGACCGTAACTAGTCCAGACCCCGTCCGGCAACGGGTCTACCCGGTGCCTTTCTCGAAGGAGAAAGCCCTGGAGGCCGAGATCCAGAAGCTTCTGGAAGATGAGATCATTTCGCCCTCGACATCCCCGTATAATGCGGGGGTGGTCTTATTGCGAAAACCCAGCGGGGAACACCGACTGTGTATCGATTACAGGCTTTTAAACAGCCATACCCACTTTCAGGTAGAGCCCCTACCGAATCCAACCCAGCTGTTTTCCCGGCTGCACCAGGCCAAATATTTCTCAAAGATTGATTTGAGTCGGGGTTATTATCAAATCCCAGTGAAGCCGGAAATCCGGCCCCTCCTAGCATTCAGTACCCATAGCGGTCACTATGAGTTCAACGTAATGCCGTTTGGGCTGAATAACGCTCCGAGTGTGTTCACGCGCATGATGCGGCTGCTATTAGATCCCCTTCGGGATCCCGCGATCGTTTCCTTCATGGATGACATCCTCATTGCTTCGGTCAGTTTGGACGATCATATAGCTTCCTTAGACCGCCTTTTCCGGAGACTGAGAGAAGTGGGGCTCACCGCCCGCCCCACCAAGTGTATGATGGGGTATGGGACCCTAGAATTCCTAGGACACACTATAACTCCCGGCCAGATGGTCCCCGAAGCCAAAAACATTGCGAAAGTGCAGCTGGCTCCCCGTCCACAGACGAAAAAGGATGTGAGATCCTTTGTGTCCTTGTGCGGTTTCTATCAGAAATTCATTCCGCGGTTCAATATGGTAGCGGCACCATTGACCGACACTCTGAAAAAGGGGGAGCCCGAAAAACTAGTATGGACTCCAGCATGTGAGGAGGCGTATGGTAAATTGAAACAAGCATTAACCGCGAAACCGGTACTGCAATTACCTAACCTGGAAAAACCCTTCGTGCTGCGAACGGATGCCAGCAACATTGGAATCGGAGCAGCTCTACTACAGGAGGGGCGAGAAGATCAGTCTATCTTATGCCCCGTGGCATATGCCAGTCGGAAGTTGTTACCCGCTGAACGGAATTACTCAACCGTGGAACGAGAATGCCTTTCTCTGGTCTGGGCAGTTCAGAAATTCCAACCATATCTATATGGGGTACAGTTTACTGTGCAATCTGATCACCAGCCACTTACGTTTCTGGCATCATCCCAGAAACTTAATCCACGGTTGTTGAGATGGTCCTTGCTTTTGCAACCCTACCAATTCAGGGTAGAATATATCCCAGGGAAAGAAAATGTCGGAGCCGACTTTCTCTCCCGCCATCCGGTCTCTACGAAAGAAGAACGAACGACATAGACAGCTTCTGCGTAGAAGTGGAACGACGGGGTCGATCCTCTTAAAGTGGGGGCCTATGTGACGAAACGCGTTTATCTGTCTTGGGTCGTCAAGTTCCCGCACTATTTTGGCGCGTCATCGGGGACTTTCTCAGCTAAAAATAGACTGAGGGAAGCCGATGGAGGACTTATTATCTAGAATCGTCTCGAAACACCGGAATTCGAGTAACCCGTGATGCTGGGTATCGCTCTAACTTCCCGTGCAGAGAGATCTAGAAACTCTAGGCGGGGAATGACGTTTTCCCGAGAAAGTATCTTTTCTCAAGAAGCACTCGCTTCTTGTGCGCATTGAGTTGGCACGAAGCGGGAAATTGGCTAAACCAGCCATTCACTTACTTTTGTTCGAAGAGAACAGACGCTGGCCTGAATGTGAGCCATTTGTGTGTTGCGTCTCACCTCAACCATGATTCGGCTGACTGTTATGAAAAGGAAGCTGAGAAGCCCTTGAACAGTTCGGAAGCTGACTGGAGAGCTGGTTTCACCATCCAGGTAGATATTTGTTTAAGTCATTTAACTTTGTACGTGTGTTCCACACGCCATTGTTCTAACCTCATTACCTATGCGGATGCCCTCGCATACTAATTAGCAAACCGATCGATAACGCCGGTGACAATTAAGCGTGTGTTTGTTTACCGTGTGCTCGCGAATCAGCTGTTAGGAACGCCGTAATGTGATGTGGGCGATTTGGGTTCCAAATATATGTACTATATATTGCCAATCGTTGCATCTATTAGGTTGCTGTGTTAGAATAAAACCTAGTTACTTGTGCCGGATGGAAACTTAGATTATGTCAGTCAGTTGCTGAAGCCAGAAGAACGGGTAGAAAACCAGGTAAGTTGGTAGGTGGAGATTCAGACAAAAATGTGCTTAGTTACTAAGTAAAGGAAGAACTTAGTTCTGTGCCACCAGGAATGCTGTAACTATTGTGTAGTAACTTAATAGTGAATTCATTGTGTGGAACAGCGGATTTCTGTGGAAAGGTAAGTGGCTTTGGTGCTATATCTATATATATCTGATGTGACATTGTGTATATATATTAGGTCATGGCATGTGATACTTCCTGGGGTAATTCCGAACGCCGAATAGATCGACGCGTGATAACACTGCGTGCCGTCGCGATGTAAATATGCGTTCTGAAATCTTGTCTAAGCTATCCTGTTTCTTTCATACTGGCGCTAGTGCGAGAGAATGCTAAGGTGCTGGAAGTATGGAAGGATGCAGGAGGCTGTATGAGACTGGGGAAATATAGAATATGGGGATGTGAAAGCAAGTTATGAAAGTATGTGTTGGTAGACCAAACCAACGATGAAGTTCAGTCCAGGCCAAGGCTAAACCACTTGGGAGGACAGAACTGGAACAGTACCCTTGGAACATGGGGAGGAACGAGTATTCTCAAGAAGGCTTCTTGACTCTAAGGCAGAGTCTGATAAGAAGAGTTTGCTGTGGCGTGGGCAGGTGGTCCCACCAGCAAACAGGCTTGTGTACATATTGGATGTGATCATGTACTATTCCTATATCCCGAGGGATGGTATATTGATCAAGTTTACGTTTCTTAATGTACATTGATGATGTTAGGAACGAGTCTAGGGACTCTTTACCTATTTGTTTAGTTCGATTAAATTAGAACAATAACAGCCTTGTATCATTACTGACGTTAGCGACGACTGGTAGATGATTAGGGATAGGTGAGACCAATGATCAGACTCGTCATTCTGATGTCTAGCTCTGTTTGACGGGCTGTTCTGTGAGGCCAGCTGACATTTGTGAACCCATGCTTGACTACTCTCCATATAGAGATAATGCTTTGGTTATATGAATAACTAACTAGCATGACTGAGAATTGAGTAGTTTTGGTAGGATGCATGTGAACTAATGTTTGGGCCAGTGTACTCTCACCGGTCGCTCTTCCTTTTCAGGAGTTTGCCTGTTGAGGAACCAGTCAACTATAATTGTTGTTGGCAGGAAACCACTTCGTGTGACAGAGCGAAGGGTTCAGTTCTTTACTTATCACGCCAGACTCCATCACACCAGGTACCCAATGTGATTCACCATGCGTGAAGTTTGCTTCAAGACATACAACTGCCCTGAAGGTGCACGTGTGGAAAGAGATGGTTTGTGATCGTTTAACATAGAAGATACTCTGTTTTTGCCAGGAACATTTCAGCATGTTGAGTAATCATGCTCGACAGGGAACACCGGTCCGTCTGGTTTGACGGGGGTTCTGCCTAAACGCAGAAGTAACTAATCTTCCGACACTTGAATGGTTCTTTGGACAGCTCGAGTGGCAGGTCTTGAGAAGAACTACACCAGTATGGACGTGTGTCAAGTGTAACCCGGTGGAAGGGACTAGGGATTATAGTCCAACCTGAATTGTTTCCGTAAAATAGATGTCTGATTCTATTCATGTACTGTTTCCGGATCCAGATTATCAACTGTGTTCTAGAAGGACTCAGTAACTTTTCAGTAGCCATATCTGATCCACCAAAGTGTGACTGTAAGAGACCATTGAATTGGTCAATGCCATATCGGTTCTGCAGAGGGACTGTGTTAGGAGTGACAGACCATTCGATTGGTCAGTGACTATGTAGTTCATCGAAGTAACCAATACTTGGAGCCAAGTCCAGGAAGATTGTCTCCAACTCGGTTGTGTTCGAGAACTGTATTACCAGTGACTCCGTGGGAGTGTTATAGATGCAGTTGGTCCAGTGAAGTGTGGTCCAGCAGTGACTCTATTGTTGTGGTTCCACGTTCGGGAGACGGAGTGGTCTCCAAGGTTCTAGTCATCTCACTGGAAGGAAGCCGGGTGAGTGGCGGACCGACTGGACGGGACATCTGCATCCACTCTACTTCTCAACTCGATGAAGACACCTACATCTCTAAGTCTTTCTCTACTCTATCTTCTATTTGTGTAAATAGATTCTTCTATCAGGATGTTCATTTCAGTTCTATATTCTCAAGGGTAGAATAAACTTTATGTAAGTTGACTTGCTCTTTGTATAATGATTGAGTGTGGTCTCGGACGATGCCTAAGTGTTCATTGTTCAACAGGTGTAGGTAGTTAGTGGGGGTCTAGAATCTGGAGGGGTGTGTAGACGTCACTAAATAACCTGAGATCAACCACAGAGAAAAAACAAGTGTATCTGCTCGTCCAACCCCTGGGGCTAGAATACACGGGAGTGCTAGAGACACCTCGGGTGTGGTTCACTCTCACTACCCAAGGTGAACCCGAAACACTCCGTTACAGAGTGGGGGCTCGTCCGGGATTATTCCAAGATCTTTGTGTGTTGTAGACCTCTCACATAGGGATAGGGACTTTGTCTTTATCCTCTACTTCAGTCTACATAAGATTCTACTACTTCTACCTATTTCCTAACTGTCTGACGGACATTTGTGTTGTGGTGATTAGTTAGTACTAGTGATTATTGATTCATTGTATTGCTTCACCCACACATACTTGAGTACCCACCTATCATAGTCAACATGTCTACCCAAGAGATAGACTTGGACAAAGTTCAGGAAACTGGACGTAAGTCTGGTCTTGAAGGAGAGGCTTTGAAATCCTATGTCCAAGAGGTGGAAAGAAATTTTCGCCAAGAGGAAAGAGAGAGGAGGAGAGCAGAAAGAGAACTGGAAGCCAGTAAAGTGGCTCTGGAGGAAAAGAGGATAGCGGCTGATACTGAAATGAAACGGCTTGAGTTGGAAGCCGAGAAAGAAAAACGTGACCATGAGTATCGAATGAAGCTACTTGAGGCACAAGTGCCTGCTACAGGTGTAACTGATGGAGCTATGGGAGGAGGTGTACCTCCTGGCTCAGAGTCAACCAGTAGACGTGACTACCAGGCTATGAAATGGCCTTTACAGCCGTTCGAACCCGAGAAGGAACGGATAGACCAATACTTAGAGAAGTATGAAGCCATGTCTATTGCAATGGGTCTAGACAAACAGAAATGGTGTTTGAAACTCTCCCAGGGACTCCGTGCCGAAGGTTATGAGGTGTATGCACGCTTACCACCGGGGTTACAGAATGATTACCCGGCATTGAAAGCGGCTCTCTTGAAGAGATTCGAGATCACAGCGCACTCATACCGAATGAAGTTTCGAACGGCGAAGCGAGAACCTGGTGAACTGTTTTCAGCATACAGTGTGAGATTGAACTCATACCTTCTTAAATGGATGGCCTTGGCCGGATTTAAGGAGGAGTATGAAAGTTTGCGTGAGTTGATGGTTGTAGATCAGATGCGAATGCAAATGTCTAAACCCTTGCGAAACTTCTTAGGTGAGAATGGGGCTGAGAGATTGGATATAGTCACCAAGTTAGCCGAAAGATACGTGGAAGTCTATGGCGAGACTGGGGACACCAGTCCAACAGATCCGAGATCGAAAGATCCGGATCAAGGTAAGTCAAAGAAGAAGTCAAAGAAGACCAAAGGGTCTGATGAACCAAAGAAACAGGTAAACTCTGTAGAGAAGATCTCTAACGTCAACCAAGGTAAGAATAGCCCACCTAGTTTTCCAAAGAGGAAGTGGAGTGCACGGTGGTGCAAATTCTGTAAGTCGCCTACACATCATACAATCCGGTGTACAAGGGCACCGAAAGATTTACACTTGGCATGTCTGGCCGACGTTAAGGTGAAACCTCGTAAGAAAGTGACTTGGGCGGACGAGAATCGGGAACCAGAGAAACCTCCAGTGGTTGAGATGATAGAAGTGAATGGCCACCAGGTGGAGTGTCTGTACGACACCGGTCTGCAATTTGAAGCAGTAATTGCCTCCCACCTGGTACGCCCAGAGCAGCTCACCGGCAAGACGGTAGAGATCCAGCCAGCCACCAAGAGTGCAGTGGCTTTGAATATGCCGCTGGCCCATGTAGACATTCGGTGTAAGTATGTCACGGGCACCATTCAGGCGGCGGTGCTCCCCGATCCAATCTATCCCCTGATTTTAGGGAATACTTTTGTGTTTCTAGGAGAACCTAAGACACCGATCATCGTGGGAGCTATGCAAACTCGATCCCAGACCGGGGAGGTGCCCCTGGCGGAACGTGTCTCCAACCCGTTGCCGGGAGAAATCAGAGCTGCTCAGAGTGAGGACGCTACATTGCGCCCTTGCTTCAACAAGTTGCCCAATAGTGGAAAACCGCCATCCCGGGGTCAATTCTACATGAAGAACCGGTTGCTATACCGCCGTGCGGGCAAAGAGGACCGCCAGTACGGGCAATTGGTGGTCCCAAAAGCGTATAGAACCCAACTTCTTCACATGGGGCACACCATATCCTTCAGTGGACATATGGGTGTCGGGGCGACTTTCCAGCGCATTTCCTGCCACTACTATTGGCCAGGAATGACTGGGGATGTGCGACGGTATGTCAAGTCATGCCCAGAGTGCCAAAGAGTGGCACCCAAACATTGGACAGCACCGGTGCTTCTTGGGGAGATGCCCATTATGAAGACTCCGTTTGAACGAGTCGCCGTCGACATATTGGGACCTCTTCCTCGGACGAGGAAGAGGAATATGTATATACTTACGATGGTGGACTGCTGTTCCATGTGGGCGGAAGCCATACCATTGGCCACCATTGACTCAAAAAGGGTGGCCAACGCACTTATGGAAGCCTTCACGCGGTTGGGATTCCCAAATCAGGTCCTCACGGACAACGGGTCCCAGTTCTGTGGGAAATTGATGGAAGAGGTCTTCCGAATATTTCATACCAACCACATCCATACCAGCCCGTACCACCCTCAATCCAATGGGCTAGTCGAGAGGTTCAATGGAACCCTCATGACGATGCTCAGGAAGCTGGCCCAAGATAAGCCTGAGAGATGGGATGAGTTCATTCCAGCAGCTCTCTTTGCTTATCGAGAGGTTCCCCATGGGTCCACGGGGCTGCCACCCGCGACGTTGTTGTTTGGGCGGCCGATCAAGGGACCCCTGGAAGCCTTATTGAGGTGTTGGACCGAGGATCACACTCCCGAGGAGGTGGTGTCCTCGTACCAGTATGTCGAAGAGTTAAAAGACAAACTCAAGACCGGCTGGAAGTTAGCCGCGACGAATTTACGGAAGGCTCGGAAGAGACACGCCGCCTATTATAATAGGCGCACCAAAGAGCGGTCTCTCCAGGAGGGGGATAAGGTGTTACTGTTGCTCCCCATAGGAGGTAACAAGCTGGAAATCGGATGGCAAGGACCTTTCCCAGTGGAACGGGTGATCTCCCGGACCAACTATGGGATTAGGATCCGGGGAAAATCTAAGATTTTCCACATCAATCTCCTCAAGAAATACGAGGAGAGATCCGATGAAGACTCCTCCCACCTCATGGCGATGGCCGTCGCCATGGAAACAGAGATAGGACCTGACGCTGATACGGAATACCCTTTAAATCCCCGGGAAACCTATAGGGATGTGAAGGTAAATCCCGATCTGTCGCTAGCGGATCGAAAGAAATTCAGCTGTCTGTTAGAGTCCCACAGTGATGTACTCACTGATAAACCAGGTCGGACGGGGCTAATCGAGTTCGACATGACCGTAACTAGTCCAGACCCCGTCCGGCAACGGGTCTACCCGGTGCCTTTCTCGAAGGAGAAAGCCCTGGAGGCCGAGATCCAGAAGCTTCTGGAAGATGAGATCATTTCGCCCTCGACATCCCCGTATAATGCGGGGGTGGTCTTATTGCGAAAACCCAGCGGGGAACACCGACTGTGTATCGATTACAGGCTTTTAAACAGCCATACCCACTTTCAGGTAGAGCCCCTACCGAATCCAACCCAGCTGTTTTCCCGGCTGCACCAGGCCAAATATTTCTCAAAGATTGATTTGAGTCGGGGTTATTATCAAATCCCAGTGAAGCCGGAAATCCGGCCCCTCCTAGCATTCAGTACCCATAGCGGTCACTATGAGTTCAACGTAATGCCGTTTGGGCTGAATAACGCTCCGAGTGTGTTCACGCGCATGATGCGGCTGCTATTAGATCCCCTTCGGGATCCCGCGATCGTTTCCTTCATGGATGACATCCTCATTGCTTCGGTCAGTTTGGACGATCATATAGCTTCCTTAGACCGCCTTTTCCGGAGCTGAGAGAAGTGGGGCTCACCGCCCGCCCCACCAAGTGTATGATGGGGTATGGGACCCTAGAATTCCTAGGACACACTATAACTCCCGGCCAGATGGTCCCCGAAGCCAAAAACATTGCGAAAGTGCAGCTGGCTCCCCGTCCACAGACGAAAAAGGATGTGAGATCCTTTGTGTCCTTGTGCGGTTTCTATCAGAAATTCATTCCGCGGTTCAATATGGTAGCGGCACCATTGACCGACACTCTGAAAAAGGGGGAGCCCGAAAAACTAGTATGGACTCCAGCATGTGAGGAGGCGTATGGTAAATTGAAACAAGCATTAACCGCGAAACCGGTACTGCAATTACCTAACCTGGAAAAACCCTTCGTGCTGCGAACGGATGCCAGCAACATTGGAATCGGAGCAGCTCTACTACAGGAGGGGCGAGAAGATCAGTCTATCTTATGCCCCGTGGCATATGCCAGTCGGAAGTTGTTACCCGCTGAACGGAATTACTCAACCGTGGAACGAGAATGCCTTTCTCTGGTCTGGGCAGTTCAGAAATTCCAACCATATCTATATGGGGTACAGTTTACTGTGCAATCTGATAACCAGCCACTTACGTTTCTGGCATCATCCCAGAAACTTAATCCACGGTTGTTGAGATGGTCCTTGCTTTTGCAACCCTACCAATTCAGGGTAGAATATATCCCAGGGAAAGAAAATGTCGGAGCCGACTTTCTCTCCCGCCATCCGGTCTCTACGAAAGAAGAACGAACGACATAGACAGCTTCTGCGTAGAAGTGGAACGACGGGGTCGATCCTCTTAAAGTGGGGGCCTATGTGACGAAACGCGTTTATCTGTCTTGGGTCGTCAAGTTCCCGCACTATTTTGGCGCGTCATCGGGGACTTTCTCAGCTAAAAATAGACTGAGGGAAGCCGATGGAGGACTTATTATCTAGAATCGTCTCGAAACACCGGAATTCGAGTAACCCGTGATGCTGGGTATCGCTCTAACTTCCCGTGCAGAGAGATCTAGAAACTCTAGGCGGGGAATGACGTTTTCCCGAGAAAGTATCTTTTCTCAAGAAGCACTCGCTTCTTGTGCGCATTGAGTTGGCACGAAGCGGGAAATTGGCTAAACCAGCCATTCACTTACTTTTGTTCGAAGAGAACAGAAGCTGGCCTGAATGTGAGCCATTTGTGTGTTGCGTCTCACCTCAACCATGATTCGGCTGACTGTTATGAAAAGGAAGCTGAGAAGCCCTTGAACAGTTCGGAAGCTGACTGGAGAGCTGGTTTCACCATCCAGGTAGATATTTGTTTAAGTCATTTAACTTTGTACGTGTGTTCCACACGCCATTGTTCTAACCTCATTACCTATGCGGATGCCCTCGCATACTAATTAGCAAACCGATCGATAACGCCGGTGACAATTAAGCGTGTGTTTGTTTACCGTGTGCTCGCGAATCAGCTGTTAGGAACGCCGTAATGTGATGTGGGCGATTTGGGTTCCAAATATATGTACTATATATTGCCAATCGTTGCATCTATTAGGTTGCTGTGTTAGAATAAAACCTAGTTACTTGTGCCGGATGGAAACTTAGATTATGTCAGTCAGTTGCTGAAGCCAGAAGAACGGGTAGAAAACCAGGTAAGTTGGTAGGTGGAGATTCAGACAAAAATGTGCTTAGTTACTAAGTAAAGGAAGAACTTAGTTCTGTGCCACCAGGAATGCTGTAACTATTGTGTAGTAACTTAATAGTGAATTCATTGTGTGGAACAGCGGATTTCTGTGGAAAGGTAAGTGGCTTTGGTGCTATATCTATATATATCTGATGTGACATTGTGTATATATATATTAGGTCATGGCATGTGATACTTCCTGGGGTAATTCCGAACGCCGAATAGATCGACGCGTGATAACACTGCGTGCCGTCGCGATGTAAATATGCGTTCTGAAATCTTGTCTAAGCTATCCTGTTTCTTTCATACTGGCGCTAGTGCGAGAGAATGCTAAGGTGCTGGAAGTATGGAAGGATGCAGGAGGCTGTATGAGACTGGGGAAATATAGAATATGGGGATGTGAAAGCAAGTTATGAAAGTATGTGTTGGTAGACCAAACCAACGATGAAGTTCAGTCCAGGCCAAGGCTAAACCACTTGGGAGGACAGAACTGGAACAGTACCCTTGGAACATGGGGAGGAACGAGTATTCTCAAGAAGGCTTCTTGACTCTAAGGCAGAGTCTGATAAGAAGAGTTTGCTGTGGCGTGGGCAGGTGGTCCCACCAGCAAACAGGCTTGTGTACATATTGGATGTGATCATGTACTATTCCTATATCCCGAGGGATGGTATATTGATCAAGTTTACGTTTCTTAATGTACATTGATGATGTTAGGAACGAGTCTAGGGACTCTTTACCTATTTGTTTAGTTCGATTAAATTAGAACAATAACAGCCTTGTATCATTACTGACGTTAGCGACGACTGGTAGATGATTAGGGATAGGTGAGACCAATGATCAGACTCATCATTCTGATGTCTAGCTCTGTTTGACGGGCTGTTCTGTGAGGCCAGCTGACATTTGTGAACCCATGCTTGACTACTCTCCATATAGAGATAATGCTTTGGTTATATGAATAACTAACTAGCATGACTGAGAATTGAGTAGTTTTGGTAGGATGCATGTGAACTAATGTTTGGGCCAGTGTACTCTCACCGGTCGCTCTTCCTTTTCAGGAGTTTGCCTGTTGAGGAACCAGTCAACTATAATTGTTGTTGGCAGGAAACCACTTCGTGTGACAGAGCGAAGGGTTCAGTTCTTTACTTATCACGCCAGACTCCATCACACCAGGTACCCAATGTGATTCACCATGCGTGAAGTTTGCTTCAAGACATACAACTGCCCTGAAGGTGCACGTGTGGAAAGAGATGGTTTGTGATCGTTTAACATAGAAGATACTCTGTTTTTGCCAGGAACATTTCAGCATGTTGAGTAATCATGCTCGACAGGGAACACCGGTCCGTCTGGTTTGACGGGGGTTCTGCCTAAACGCAGAAGTAACTAATCTTCCGACACTTGAATGGTTCTTTGGACAGCTCGAGTGGCAGGTCTTGAGAAGAACTACACCAGTATGGACGTGTGTCAAGTGTAACCCGGTGGAAGGGACTAGGGATTATAGTCCAACCTGAATTGTTTCCGTAAAATAGATGTCTGATTCTATTCATGTACTGTTTCCGGATCCAGATTATCAACTGTGTTCTAGAAGGACTCAGTAACTTTTCAGTAGCCATATCTGATCCACCAAAGTGTGACTGTAAGAGACCATTGAATTGGTCAATGCCATATCGGTTCTGCAGAGGGACTGTGTTAGGAGTGACAGACCATTCGATTGGTCAGTGACTATGTAGTTCATCGAAGTAACCAATACTTGGAGCCAAGTCCAGGAAGATTGTCTCCAACTCGGTTGTGTTCGAGAACTGTATTACCAGTGACTCCGTGGGAGTGTTATAGATGCAGTTGGTCCAGTGAAGTGTGGTCCAGCAGTGACTCTATTGTTGTGGTTCCACGTTCGGGAGACGGAGTGGTCTCCAAGGTTCTAGTCATCTCACTGGAAGGAAGCCGGGTGAGTGGCGGACCGACTGGACGGGACATCTGCATCCACTCTACTTCTCAACTCGATGAAGACACCTACATCTCTAAGTCTTTCTCTACTCTATCTTCTATTTGTGTAAATAGATTCTTCTATCAGGATGTTCATTTCAGTTCTATATTCTCAAGGGTAGAATAAACTTTATGTAAGTTGACTTGCTCTTTGTATAATGATTGAGTGTGGTCTCGGACGATGCCTAAGTGTTCATTGTTCAACAGGTGTAGGTAGTTAGTGGGGGTCTAGAATCTGGAGGGGTGTGTTGACGTCACTAAATAACCTGAGATCAACCACAGAGAAAAAACAAGTGTATCTGCTCGTCCAACCCCTGGGGCTAGAATACACGGGAGTGCTAGAGACACCTCGGGTGTGGTTCACTCTCACTACCCAAGGTGAACCCGAAACACTCCGTTACAGAGTGGGGGCTCGTCCGGGATTATTCCAAGATCTTTGTGTGTTGTAGACCTCTCACATAGGGATAGGGACTTTGTCTTTATCCTCTACTTCAGTCTACATAAGATTCTACTACTTCTACCTATTTCCTAACTGTCTGACGGACATTTGTGTTGTGGTGATTAGTTAGTACTAGTGATTATTGATTCATTGTATTGCTTCACCCACACATACTTGAGTACCCACCTATCATAGTCAACATGTCTACCCAAGAGATAGACTTGGACAAAGTTCAGGAAACTGGACGTAAGTCTGGTCTTGAAGGAGAGGCTTTGAAATCCTATGTCCAAGAGGTGGAAAGAAATTTTCGCCAAGAGGAAAGAGAGAGGAGGAGAGCAGAAAGAGAACTGGAAGCCAGTAAAGTGGCTCTGGAGGAAAAGAGGATAGCGGCTGATACTGAAATGAAACGGCTTGAGTTGGAAGCCGAGAAAGAAAAACGTGACCATGAGTATCGAATGAAGCTACTTGAGGCACAAGTGCCTGCTACAGGTGTAACTGATGGAGCTATGGGAGGAGGTGTACCTCCTGGCTCAGAGTCAACCAGTAGACGTGACTACCAGGCTATGAAATGGCCTTTACAGCCGTTCGAACCCGAGAAGGAACGGATAGACCAATACTTAGAGAAGTATGAAGCCATGTCTATTGCAATGGGTCTAGACAAACAGAAATGGTGTTTGAAACTCTCCCAGGGACTCCGTGCCGAAGGTTATGAGGTGTATGCACGCTTACCACCGGGGTTACAGAATGATTACCCGGCATTGAAAGCGGCTCTCTTGAAGAGATTCGAGATCACAGCGCACTCATACCGAATGAAGTTTCGAACGGCGAAGCGAGAACCTGGTGAACTGTTTTCAGCATACAGTGTGAGATTGAACTCATACCTTCTTAAATGGATGGCCTTGGCCGGATTTAAGGAGGAGTATGAAAGTTTGCGTGAGTTGATGGTTGTAGATCAGATGCGAATGCAAATGTCTAAACCCTTGCGAAACTTCTTAGGTGAGAATGGGGCTGAGAGATTGGATATAGTCACCAAGTTAGCCGAAAGATACGTGGAAGTCTATGGCGAGACTGGGGACACCAGTCCAACAGATCCGAGATCGAAAGATCCGGATCAAGGTAAGTCAAAGAAGAAGTCAAAGAAGACCAAAGGGTCTGATGAACCAAAGAAACAGGTAAACTCTGTAGAGAAGATCTCTAACGTCAACCAAGGTAAGAATAGCCCACCTAGTTTTCCAAAGAGGAAGTGGAGTGCACGGTGGTGCAAATTCTGTAAGTCGCCTACACATCATACAATCCGGTGTACAAGGGCACCGAAAGATTTACACTTGGCATGTCTGGCCGACGTTAAGGTGAAACCTCGTAAGAAAGTGACTTGGGCGGACGAGAATCGGGAACCAGAGAAACCTCCAGTGGTTGAGATGATAGAAGTGAATGGCCACCAGGTGGAGTGTCTGTACGACACCGGTCTGCAATTTGAAGCAGTAATTGCCTCCCACCTGGTACGCCCAGAGCAGCTCACCGGCAAGACGGTAGAGATCCAGCCAGCCACCAAGAGTGCAGTGGCTTTGAATATGCCGCTGGCCCATGTAGACATTCGGTGTAAGTATGTCACGGGCACCATTCAGGCGGCGGTGCTCCCCGATCCAATCTATCCCCTGATTTTAGGGAATACTTTTGTGTTTCTAGGAGAACCTAAGACACCGATCATCGTGGGAGCTATGCAAACTCGATCCCAGACCGGGGAGGTGCCCCTGGCGGAACGTGTCTCCAACCCGTTGCCGGGAGAAATCAGAGCTGCTCAGAGTGAGGACGCTACATTGCGCCCTTGCTTCAACAAGTTGCCCAATAGTGGAAAACCGCCATCCCGGGGTCAATTCTACATAAAGAACCGGTTGCTATACCGCCGTGCGGGCAAAGAGGACCGCCAGTACGGGCAATTGGTGGTCCCAAAAGCGTATAGAACCCAACTTCTTCACATGGGGCACACCATATCCTTCAGTGGACATATGGGTGTCGGGGCGACTTTCCAGCGCATTTCCTGCCACTACTATTGGCCAGGAATGACTGGGGATGTGCGACGGTATGTCAAGTCATGCCCAGAGTGCCAAAGAGTGGCACCCAAACATTGGACAGCACCGGTGCTTCTTGGGGAGATGCCCATTATGAAGACTCCGTTTGAACGAGTCGCCGTCGACATATTGGGACCTCTTCCTCGGACGAGGAAGAGGAATATGTATATACTTACGATGGTGGACTGCTGTTCCATGTGGGCGGAAGCCATACCATTGGCCACCATTGACTCAAAAAGGGTGGCCAACGCACTTATGGAAGCCTTCACGCGGTTGGGATTCCCAAATCAGGTCCTCACGGACAACGGGTCCCAGTTCTGTGGGAAATTGATGGAAGAGGTCTTCCGAATATTTCATACCAACCACATCCATACCAGCCCGTACCACCCTCAATCCAATGGGCTAGTCGAGAGGTTCAATGGAACCCTCATGACGATGCTCAGGAAGCTGACCCAAGATAAGCCTGAGAGATGGGATGAGTTCATTCCAGCAGCTCTCTTTGCTTATCGAGAGGTTCCCCATGGGTCCACGGGGCTGCCACCCGCGACGTTGTTGTTTGGGCGGCCGATCAAGGGACCCCTGGAAGCCTTATTGAGGTGTTGGACCGAGGATCACACTCCCGAGGAGGTGGTGTCCTCGTACCAGTATGTCGAAGAGTTAAAAGACAAACTCAAGACCGGCTGGAAGTTAGCCGCGACGAATTTACGGAAGGCTCGGAAGAGACACGCCGCCTATTATAATAGGCGCACCAAAGAGCGGTCTCTCCAGGAGGGGGATAAGGTGTTACTGTTGCTCCCCATAGGAGGTAACAAGCTGGAAATCGGATGGCAAGGACCTTTCCCAGTGGAACGGGTGATCTCCCGGACCAACTATGGGATTAGGATCCGGGGAAAATCTAAGATTTTCCACATCAATCTCCTCAAGAAATACGAGGAGAGATCCGATGAAGACTCCTCCCACCTCATGGCGATGGCCGTCGCCATGGAAACAGAGATAGGACCTGACGCTGATACGGAATACCCTTTAAATCCCCGGGAAACCTATAGGGATGTGAAGGTAAATCCCGATCTGTCGCTAGCGGATCGAAAGAAATTCAGCTGTCTGTTAGAGTCCCACAGTGATGTACTCACTGATAAACCAGGTCGGACGGGGCTAATCGAGTTCGACATGACCGTAACTAGTCCAGACCCCGTCCGGCAACGGGTCTACCCGGTGCCTTTCTCGAAGGAGAAAGCCCTGGAGGCCGAGATCCAGAAGCTTCTGGAAGATGAGATCATTTCGCCCTCGACATCCCCGTATAATGCGGGGGTGGTCTTATTGCGAAAACCCAGCGGGGAACACCGACTGTGTATCGATTACAGGCTTTTAAACAGCCATACCCACTTTCAGGTAGAGCCCCTACCGAATCCAACCCAGCTGTTTTCCCGGCTGCACCAGGCCAAATATTTCTCAAAGATTGATTTGAGTCGGGGTTATTATCAAATCCCAGTGAAGCCGGAAATCCGGCCCCTCCTAGCATTCAGTACCCATAGCGGTCACTATGAGTTCAACGTAATGCCGTTTGGGCTGAATAACGCTCCGAGTGTGTTCACGCGCATGATGCGGCTGCTATTAGATCCCCTTCGGGATCCCGCGATCGTTTCCTTCATGGATGACATCCTCATTGCTTCGGTCAGTTTGGACGATCATATAGCTTCCTTAGACCGCCTTTTCCGGAGACTGAGAGAAGTGGGGCTCACCGCCCGCCCCACCAAGTGTATGATGGGGTATGGGACCCTAGAATTCCTAGGACACACTATAACTCCCGGCCAGATGGTCCCCGAAGCCAAAAACATTGCGAAAGTGCAGCTGGCTCCCCGTCCACAGACGAAAAAGGATGTGAGATCCTTTGTGTCCTTGTGCGGTTTCTATCAGAAATTCATTCCGCGGTTCAATATGGTAGCGGCACCATTGACCGACACTCTGAAAAAGGGGGAGCCCGAAAAACTAGTATGGACTCCAGCATGTGAGGAGGCGTATGGTAAATTGAAACAAGCATTAACCGCGAAACCGGTACTGCAATTACCTAACCTGGAAAAACCCTTCGTGCTGCGAACGGATGCCAGCAACATTGGAATCGGAGCAGCTCTACTACAGGAGGGGCGAGAAGATCAGTCTATCTTATGCCCCGTGGCATATGCCAGTCGGAAGTTGTTACCCGCTGAACGGAATTACTCAACCGTGGAACGAGAATGCCTTTCTCTGGTCTGGGCAGTTCAGAAATTCCAACCATATCTATATGGGGTACAGTTTACTGTGCAATCTGATCACCAGCCACTTACGTTTCTGGCATCATCCCAGAAACTTAATCCACGGTTGTTGAGATGGTCCTTGCTTTTGCAACCCTACCAATTCAGGGTAGAATATATCCCAGGGAAAGAAAATGTCGGAGCCGACTTTCTCTCCCGCCATCCGGTCTCTACGAAAGAAGAACGAACGACATAGACAGCTTCTGCGTAGAAGTGGAACGACGGGGTCGATCCTCTTAAAGTGGGGGCCTATGTGACGAAACGCGTTTATCTGTCTTGGGTCGTCAAGTTCCCGCACTATTTTGGCGCGTCATCGGGGACTTTCTCAGCTAAAAATAGACTGAGGGAAGCCGATGGAGGACTTATTATCTAGAATCGTCTCGAAACACCGGAATTCGAGTAACCCGTGATGCTGGGTATCGCTCTAACTTCCCGTGCAGAGAGATCTAGAAACTCTAGGCGGGGAATGACGTTTTCCCGAGAAAGTATCTTTTCTCAAGAAGCACTCGCTTCTTGTGCGCATTGAGTTGGCACGAAGCGGGAAATTGGCTAAACCAGCCATTCACTTACTTTTGTTCGAAGAGAACAGACGCTGGCCTGAATGTGAGCCATTTGTGTGTTGCGTCTCACCTCAACCATGATTCGGCTGACTGTTATGAAAAGGAAGCTGAGAAGCCCTTGAACAGTTCGGAAGCTGACTGGAGAGCTGGTTTCACCATCCAGGTAGATATTTGTTTAAGTCATTTAACTTTGTACGTGTGTTCCACACGCCATTGTTCTAACCTCATTACCTATGCGGATGCCCTCGCATACTAATTAGCAAACCGATCGATAACGCCGGTGACAATTAAGCGTGTGTTTGTTTACCGTGTGCTCGCGAATCAGCTGTTAGGAACGCCGTAATGTGATGTGGGCGATTTGGGTTCCAAATATATGTACTATATATTGCCAATCGTTGCATCTATTAGGTTGCTGTGTTAGAATAAAACCTAGTTACTTGTGCCGGATGGAAACTTAGATTATGTCAGTCAGTTGCTGAAGCCAGAAGAACGGGTAGAAAACCAGGTAAGTTGGTAGGTGGAGATTCAGACAAAAATGTGCTTAGTTACTAAGTAAAGGAAGAACTTAGTTCTGTGCCACCAGGAATGCTGTAACTATTGTGTAGTAACTTAATAGTGAATTCATTGTGTGGAACAGCGGATTTCTGTGGAAAGGTAAGTGGCTTTGGTGCTATATCTATATATATCTGATGTGACATTGTGTATATATATTAGGTCATGGCATGTGATACTTCCTGGGGTAATTCCGAACGCCGAATAGATCGACGCGTGATAACACTGCGTGCCGTCGCGATGTAAATATGCGTTCTGAAATCTTGTCTAAGCTATCCTGTTTCTTTCATACTGGCGCTAGTGCGAGAGAATGCTAAGGTGCTGGAAGTATGGAAGGATGCAGGAGGCTGTATGAGACTGGGGAAATATAGAATATGGGGATGTGAAAGCAAGTTATGAAAGTATGTGTTGGTAGACCAAACCAACGATGAAGTTCAGTCCAGGCCAAGGCTAAACCACTTGGGAGGACAGAACTGGAACAGTACCCTTGGAACATGGGGAGGAACGAGTATTCTCAAGAAGGCTTCTTGACTCTAAGGCAGAGTCTGATAAGAAGAGTTTGCTGTGGCGTGGGCAGGTGGTCCCACCAGCAAAC
Organism: Cepaea hortensis; assembly: GCA_963921405.1. NCBI lineage: Eukaryota > Metazoa > Mollusca > Gastropoda > Stylommatophora > Helicidae > Cepaea > Cepaea hortensis. Next base: position 57,057 of record CAWUFQ010000447.1, read on the forward strand.
AGGCTTGTGTACATATTGGATGTGATCATGTACTATTCCTATATCCCGAGGGATGGTATATTGATCAAGTTTACGTTTCTTAATGTACATTGATGATGTTAGGAACGAGTCTAGGGACTCTTTACCTATTTGTTTAGTTCGATTAAATTAGAACAATAACAGCCTTGTATCATTACTGACGTTAGCGACGACTGGTAGATGATTAGGGATAGGTGAGACCAATGATCAGACTCGTCATTCTGATGTCTAGCTCTGTTTGACGGGCTGTTCTGTGAGGCCAGCTGACATTTGTGAACCCATGCTTGACTACTCTCCATATAGAGATAATGCTTTGGTTATATGAATAACTAACTAGCATGACTGAGAATTGAGTAGTTTTGGTAGGATGCATGTGAACTAATGTTTGGGCCAGTGTACTCTCACCGGTCGCTCTTCCTTTTCAGG